>CABFVX010003385.1:0-38320 GCA_902151425.1 Timema shepardi
TAACCCGAACGGGTAGTAAGATGTGGTGCTAATAATAATAATAATAATAATAATAATAATAATAATAATAATAATAATAATAATAAGTTAGATTCACAAAAGAGTTATTAACGGCTTATTATAGTAGGGTTGTCTGAGGAGGGTAATTTGAAAGGAAATACACCTGTATTCACGTGGAGGGAGTGTTTAAAAATTTAAGCGTTATTAACTCATGGAAAATTCTTATTCAAAGCACCCGGTTAAGATTCGAACCTCTAGCTCCACGCCAATAGAGACTAACTGTATTGCGAGTCGCTGCAACTTAGACCACGTCACGTGTTGCGTCTGCGAAACTGTGACCAAGGAAAAATTAAATACGTGTATCGAAGTTATTCTTGGTGAGTGGTGAAGGTGGTGTTCAAGCTTTGATCGGACTTCACGAATGACGTAAAATGTTTAGGTGGGAGCCAAACACGAACACACAGACACACACACACACACACACACACACCATGCTTGAGTGCGCAAGTTCCTTTCACTACCGACAATGACTCATGAATGATACACTAAATCTTGTAACTGAGATATGTCAGCGAATATTAAAGGAAGAAGTGTAATGTTGTTCGCAAGCTGTGGAGGGGAGAAACATATAAAGGGGAAAACTTTAGTCACAAGGAGGGGAATTTTAAAAATAGTATAAATAGTTAGTCAAAATACATGAAATACATCAGTTCCATTCGCTTATTCTATTAAGAAACATAGAAACCCGTACCATCCATTATGAGAGTATTGGTGAGTATGGGAATAATATATATATATATATATCTAAAACTAGTGGTTTGTAAGAAGGGATAGATTACATTTTAGAGTTTCATAAAGTTCTTTGAGTCTATTTTGGTTATAAAGTTGGGTCGAAGCATAGTTTTATAACTTAAACACACAACATTGTTTTTATATTATAATAGATAGTAGGCCTATTGTAAAAATTGATAGAAAATGGTTAGCGGAATTGCTGTAATATTCATTTTTATAATATTATAATTACATTTTCTTTATATTAGAAAGAAAAAAGATATACCTTGAATATGTTTAAATTATGGTTCATAAATTATTAATATAAGATGAGCAATTTTAATTTGGGCTAGTTCATACAAATAGCGCAACTTAAAAACTATATTTATAATATTAATTACTATCGACGCGTCTTACTACTCCTGGTTCAGGTTATGGGAATACTTTATAATTAATCTAATGGGGTAGGGATGAGGAAGAAGTTAATCTACCCGCATTTGAGTGAAAGGAGAGTGGAAAACCATTGAGGAAAAACCATCTTCAGTAGACTTGACCAAAATTTGAACCCAGATATTCCCGCCATCAGCACGCCAGTCCATCGCGAGAGTAACGTCTTAGATTGTTCAGCCTATGAGGTGGAGTTAAAAAATTATAAACTATTATATTTGTTATTTGCAAAATACTTAAAAAAAAAAGTGTATCCTTAATGCTAATTTATAAGTAAGAACTATAATAATTTTCGTAAAATTATAGTTTTGATTTAAAATTAGATAAACATTAATATATAAACTATGAATTATAAAAATAAATACAATTAAAGTTCAACTATATAAGGAAATGGTTCAATTAAAAAAGTACTATAATACTTTATAGAAAATAATAATGTATGGTTGTTACGAGTTGGATATCATCACATTTAGTTTAATTATTCATAAGACGGTAAGTAAAATAAAAACTGATTGCTGACCCAAAGATAATCACGAATGAAAACAAATGAAAACAGGAATATTTGAATTTTGAGTTCAGTAACATTAATGCTTTGTGAACCAACTTATTATTTTCTAAAATATTCTCTTAATTCCACCCAAATGTTCAATTAATTCCACGGCTCTTGTTCCCTAGGCTTGTATCGTCCTTCTGGCCGCCTGCGCCTACGCGAAGGAAGCAGAGAAGACCGTTGAAAAGCGTGGTCTGCTTGGTCTGGGCTACGGCGGTGGATACGTTGCTGGATATGGTGGTGGATACGGTGCCGGATATGGTGGATATGGTTACGGCTCTGGTTTGGGCTATGCTGCCGCTCCCGTCTCTGCAGTATCCAGTGTTAGCTACGGCACCGCACATCTTGGCGCCGGACACGGTTTGGGATACGGCTACGCCGCCGCCCCCGCCATCGTAGCCGCCCCCGCCGTGGCTAAGGTTGCCTACGCCGCTCCCGCTGTTGGATACAGCGGTCTTGGTTACGCCGGACACGGACTGGGTCTTGGTTACGCCGGACAGGGTCTAGGATACGCCGGACACGGAGTTGGTCTTGGATACGCCGCCGCCCCCGTGGCTAAGGTCGCTTACGCCGCCGCTCCCGCCATCAGCTATGGTGGTCTTGGTTATTCTGGTCTTGGTTATGCCGGGCACGGTGTTGGTCTTGGTTACGCCGGACACGGTCTGGGATATGCCGGACATGGAGGATATGGTTACCATTAAGAATCTTGGTCAACTCTCTCCGTCCGACCAAACTGTCATCAACCGTCACTCGAACATCCTGAGGTCATCGTTAACACGTGACTCTTCATCATGACGCAGTGAATCTTGCCCAGCTCATAGAACACTTCAATCACTCAGTCAAACAGTATTATTTCTTGTTAAATCTCGCATTAGTGTTCACCCCAAATATTTCATGCCCCCATTCTTTCTCCTCTTCCTCTTGCCAAATTTAATGTTAATAGGCCTCGGAAGTCCTGTGCAATATTTTCCTAGTTTACGATGTGTAAAAATGTTGATAGTGGTAATTTAAATTATATTTTTTACAAAAAAAATGACATTTTTCTATGTGTTTTCAGTGAAAAAAATAATTATACAATGCTGTGTTGTAATGGTTGTAAAATAAATATATTCGCTTTCGGGCACATATAACTTAGCTTTTGTTTTCATAATGCGAAGTTCCTGCACTAATATATAACCTGCTTTGATTAAATTATTGTAAAGGTATCTAAACATGACTAAACTCTCCGTCAGAAAACAACAACAACAACACATATTAAAGATTTATTCAATATTAATATACTTAAACTAGCAATGATCATTTTAATTTAGAGATGATGATGAGCTAATTTACGAACATAACATATTATTAAACTAAATATATCCGAAACTTAAATGAATATGTCATTTATATTATGTTATACTTAATTTGTAATAAATAATATTAATTCAGTCAGCATTATTGAATAAATTTAAACATGTACAAACGCAAATGGTAAAGGAATCAAATCTTCAATTTTCAGGATGAAACTCACAACACATTTAACATAATTAATATAATTATGTATTGTTGAAGTAAAATACGAAATAGATTGATTCTAAATATTTTGAATCAAATTTCAAGTTAATATACTAATCCACTAAAAAAGGGTTATAACTGAATATAACTTATATTTAATATATCAACACCTGTTTAGTATTAAGTAGAACCTCAGAATCTATTCAAATTTAAAACAAGATATACTTTTGGTCTTGTGACTTCAATGCACAATAGGAACACGAGGTTTTTATTCCTCGTGGATTAATACTCGTACAGACTATAAAATATTAACTACGCTAATGGAATGGAAATTAGTAAACTAGAATATATTGGAAATGCACCCTCATTTGAGCGGGGGAAGAGTGGGAAACAATTTATGAAAAGTCCACCCTCGTATAAACGACGGAAATTTGAACTCCAATATCCCTATCATCAGCGCTACAGTCTCTTGCGACTGTTAGGCCTTTGGTCATTCGAACACTCGAGGGGATAATTTTTCAATCTGAATTACATTTGGGTCTACTGAGGTTTGCTTCCCTTAATGGTTTTACATTCTACTCCCACACAAATGAGGATAGATTACTTCTAAATACTTCCCTTCTTATTCCTACCCCATTATATTAACTATCATATATGCATATAACACAAACAAACGCTGTGATAACAAAATAAATAATAAAGGAAGTAAAACCATGCTTGGAAAACCATGTATAAGACTGATTCCACGTTATTTCAGATTGTAATCTAATTTTGGCCCATTCACTTTCCTAAAAGATTAAACTGAAAATAATAGTGAACACATTACTACTTTTTCAAATAAAAATTGAAATTGTAAAAATATTTGGTTTTAGTAAAAATTGCTAGCCAATATTTCTTTCTTACTGTCAAGCTTTGTGTCATACCTGATATTGAAAATTAATTAATTTTATTTATATTTTAATTATTATGAATTATGTCATACCTGGCGTATTAAAGTTAACAGATAAGTCTGGTTTCATACTTTATATTGACCAAATTAAACAGTCCAGGTTATTTTGTATATTCAATTCAAATTGAAATTAGAAATTTAACACATTTTAGTTGATACTTTATTGTACAGTATAGTCACATCTAGCATTACAAAAAACCTTTAAGTTGGTTAAGATAAATTGCACATTGTATAATCATATTTATTATTATGGTATCATTGCACTGCCAATGAAAGAAGAAAAATATTAATATCTAAGTGTCCACTTTCAACCATTTTATTTTACATACTATATCTACTTTTTATTTTTATTAATTTAAGTAAAGAATAAAAGTAATTACTTCATACTTATATACGTATTGTTTGAAAATTTGTCAATTTTTGAGTCCTTAAATTATTCATATTTTTGTTTTATTACTGTTGTGGTGAAAAATATATGAATATATATATATATATATATATATATAAATAAATATAATTTTTAAATATATATAGTATGACTAAGTGAATTTAATTTAATTTACATATATATATATATGTATATGTTTGTATAGTATTGTTGGGCGCCAACTATTAACGCCTTTTATTTTGTGAGGTAGGCAGATTTTTTATATTAATTAAATTTATCCCCAGAAACTGCTCAGCGATGAGACGAAAATCTCATTCTCTCAAGAACCGTGGACTTTACCTAAAGCTTTGACTTAAGTTTGACACTTACATCTAGGGACTTCCTAGAGCAGCTTATTATTCTTGCCATGGATATCTAATCTACTGAGAGTATCTGTACATGGGATGCAATGTTCAAAAATACAATGCACATTAATATGCTAAAAAAAATGATAAATTACACAATTAAATCTATAGTGTGTTTGTAATTACTGTTGATTAAAAAATAAAACCTTTAAATTAACCCTTCCTAATAATGCATGTTATAAAATTAATAAAAGTATTGCCATACAATACTTAAAAATGTAAGATCCTCACTAGAATTGTTATGATAAAATAGTAGTGATTAATTATGATACATAAATAGTGTTTTGGATGAAATAACACCAGGTTTGAGATATTTGTATAGCAGGTTAAAATATTGAGTTCTTCAAAAATGTAATTTAAACTCCTACAACAGGATGATAGCGGATGATGAATTTGGTCTCACCCATTAATGTAGACTGATGATCTCTGGTAGCAATTCTATTTTTTTTCTTTTTAGTGGCTTATATTTTATAATATCTGCTGAAAACTCGCGTTTATCCGTCCTTGAAGGTCAACCCTTAGTCTTGACACAGCTTACTGCCGATAGTGATAATTCCTTATTTGAAATTCCATATGAATGGACGGCCAAAATTGGGTCCTTCCTTAACTTTTTTACCAATTTATTCGATTCAACAAAACAAAAACACTAACCATCCACAAACATGTTCTTTCTTTTAAAAAATAGTAATTTCTGGCTTAGGGGAAAACTAGTTGCAGAGATTTATATATATATATATATATATATCTTAGCTCCTTAGGCAGTGCAAATATTATAATAAAAATAACTTGATATTAAAGTTTGACAAATAAACATAACTCATCTTTAAAATTAATTTAAATTGCGCACCAAAATCTAAACTAGAATAATAATAATCTCTTCCGCTAGGGCCAATTAGTTCTTCGAATGACACCCAGATGTTGTAAGCGTCCAAAAACATAAAATAAATTAATATCGTAACAGTTCCGAAATTAACTACTCTCTAAAGAAGATAGTGTTAAAATCACCTACAGAAAAAAAGCATGGTAGGCTGTCAGTTTATGAATCAAAATAAATAAAGTAAATCTAATATAATGAGATAAAGGTAAGTAGATTATATATATATATATTTTTTAATTGTAAATAAATAATTAATATTAGATACTTGTTGTGATTGAAATTAAAAAAACACACTAAAGTTGTCAACGTAATTACGTATTTGAAAGACTGAGTCAACTGACTATTAAATTTATATTTTAAGTAATTATTAATCTTAATAACACCCCCGACAGGACGTTATTCAGATTTTTTGGATATTTTTGTTATTATTTTTCTATGTTAAATCGTTTGAATTCCAACTGGATTTAACTTTAATTCCTTATGAAGTTATCATCACGCCTCTTCTCTTTCGTTCTTATCTTCTTATGATCAACATGAATATATTTTCTTAGGATTATTACAATTTTTTTTTTTTCAGAAGCAAAGAATTAATCTGTTATACATTTGTCAAATTTATGTAATAAAGAAGAGAACAATGTAACACAAAATTTATATTTCTAAAAAAAATTCTATTTGATTTTATCTAGGTAATCCGTTTTGTTTACTTTTTATTGTTATTTCATCTTTTTAGAGAGATGCCTTATAAATTTTAAACCCTCTCCGGCTGAGTATGTAAACTAGGTTTATCAGCCTACCTCCAGACAAAGACGGACAACTATATTTTTACACTTTCTTACCCTCTTTTATTTAGATTTGTATTCTTGTTTATACACTGAGACCACTATCACTAGAGAATAACAAAAAATAGATCAATATAATAATATTAGAATTAATTTCAAATAAAAGTATACGATAGTGGATAATTTAAAAAAATGTAGCATTGACAGAGTTTTGTGAAAGGTAAGCACTCCCGACTGTGACTCAACAGACCTGAATGATTTACTCTTAATATGGTTTTACATACTCTCTTTGATTGAATTTCCGTGGGAATTTCTTAAAGCTTTCCCTCATTACTTAGCTTACTTTAATTAGTCATCTAGACAAGATTATTTAGAGTCATGAACAAATAAAACTGGTAATTTCTTCTTAGTCAAATAGTTCACTAATAATTGTCAGATCTGAGATTGTAAAATCACAATACTAACCAAACACAATCAATACACTAACTAAGGAACAAATGTATATTTTTCTACTATGAAAAGATTTTCCTCAACCTCCTCTAATTTGATGTGCGCCACGATTTATTATTCGTCTAGCTTTCCAAGTTAATCTAGTTAAGAGGATAAAGGTATAATTTAGAGGAAGTGTTCCCAAATTTTCCTGGAGAGATAATATAAAAATATTTACTATAAAAATGTCTTCAATATTTTTTTGTATTAAATTATTTGTTTTTCTAAACTAACCTTAAGTGCATGAAGAGGCTTATGGTCTTCATTAAGATATAAATACTATACAACTATTCCTAATGACTATGCTCACAGTCAATATAATGTTTAATAGGATTTTGATTGGAAAAACTTATAGATAATACAGATATACAATTTTTTGTGGTTAAAATTCATATTATTTCACTGTAGAATTTTTTTTATTTAATAGGTGTAGATACTATTTCTCAAAAATGACAAGTATTGAAATCCCTTGAGCTGTCATATGAAGACATGAAGGTATATCTAGTACCTTTCTGTCAGATAAAGTTCTTCCTAAGAATATTTGACTTTAGTACACATACACCAATAAACGCTTCCCGTTGACCTACTCTCCAGTAGACACAAAGTACAAAATACATAGGCGAGTCTCATCTGACAGCTAGAAAATCTACTAGATCTACTATAATGCATTCACACGGCCAACCAAGTGATCGACAGTTGTCAGTTTTGATATATATTATCAGTAACTAAAATTTTTAACCCGCATTACTGGAAAAATGGTTTAAGGCATCACTCTCGTGGTTGACCGGAATGCAGGAGATGGCGAGATCTATATTTGAATCCCATTTGGGTCTGCTTAGTGTTTTTTTTTAATTTCCTCTCTCCCTCCACGCAAATGTTGCTAAACTACCTCTAAAATGCTTTATTACTCACCCCTACCCTAATATAGTACTATCATATGTGCGTATAACCCAACCAAGTAGTAGAACTAAGTGATAACAATCATTACTTATATATATATAAATTCATTGTAATAAAATAGTAAAATGTTCTCAATGTTGGCTGGAAAAAATATGTTTTTATTTTCTAAACGCTTCTTCTCATTAGAATTGGACTGTACTTGAGGTATGTAATTTACACACGATAAAAAACACGGGTTCAATATTCACAAACTTACCAAACCTAGAAGAATAAATTATAGACGTAGCAAAACTATAACACATTCAGAATGAACACCTTATTAATTGAATACTAAGAGGAATCCGTATTAAATAATGTTTTCAACGCCACTGGGAATTTTAACATGTTCTTCCTATTATTGGTATAATCAGATAGCCAGTTATCTAATGGATTGTTTATTGATGGTCATTCTTATCAAGATGAAGAGCTCTTGATGTTTAATTATTGTTTTCTCTTTGTATAGGTGTGTAAGTGTTGAATAGTTTTCCTCCCAGAATACAAAGCTTGCTACACAGTTCTTGTTTTCTCTTATATATCAGTGTGGGAGTGTTGAATAGTTTTCCTCCCAGAATTCAAAGTTTGCTACACAGTTCTTGCAGCCAACACACCGGTTCTAAAACGGTTCGTCTGCGCTCCACACCACCTATATGAGTTGAAGGCCGTCCACGTGGGGGGACGTCCTTACATTTCCTGCCAATGACACGGCGGAGGAAGCGTTGGACCAGTTTCCTGAGATGTGACCCAACTCTGACAGGATGTTTTCGCGCTAGGAATGTCAAGGTGCTTGCGTACGATTTTCACTTTTATTAAGTTTGTTACATCTTTATTGGGCAGAGGGTCGAGATAGATCTCAAGGAGAGTCCTTTGTCAAAATAACACCAGCTTTCACAACAAATCATACCGGGGTATTATACACTCTTGTTCAAATTTTTTATTTAAGGAACGAGATTAGAAACTATTAAAACATATCAACAAAACCATTTAAATATCGCGGAGTGATTTAAATATCGATCTTCCAAACTTTTAAAATACATATAAAGACATTCCATTTGACGTTCCAAACTTAATTATCGTATCATACCTGATATTGGATCCAACTCATTAGCTCAGTCAGTTGCATGTTTGTATACTAAGTTAAGGGTCCCTAGTTAGATTCCCGACATGGTCGAATAATTTATCATTTTTTAAATGTGGGTTTACACTCTCACAGAGATAAATTAACGGGTGTGGACTGGATGTATGGTCTTTCTTAGTCTAGATTATAGGGCATTTGAAGCTACGACCGGCTGGTAGTGGAAAATATGTGGCTTGAATAAGAAACTGACCTGGACCACAGGCTGGAGACACTGATGGATGTAAAAATAATTATTATATACCCGATATTGTAAAAACCCTGATACTGGTAAGGAGTTCTTGCACATAATATAATAATGTAATTAAGGTGTTATTGCACTTCAAATGAAAGATAAAAGTGTCCATGCTAAAATATTTTATAGGTAAGTGAGATTATGTAAAAAAAATACATCCCTTACTTAAATTATCTTGTGTGTGTATGTGTCTGTAAACAAAGGCGTAGAAATGATGGGGGAAGTGGGGATCTGAATCCCCGTGGAATTTGATTTCCCCCTCGTGGCATCCATATATTCGTATATACATCTTTATTGAATAAAAGTAGAGCAACATTTTCTAGGTGACCCCCCCTTAAATATTAAGCCTTATACGCCATTGTGGGTATGTTATAAGTTCAGGAACTCCACCCAATAGAATAAAAACATATCTACAGAGCAGCAATCTTAAATCTATTATTTATGAATAATTTTTCGTTGGAAGCATTGTATTTAATAATCTTAAAACAATTTGTGAACAAAAATAAACGCTTTGCATTTCACATAGAATATATATGTTCGTTTAGTAATATATATATTACTAAACAAACATAAACAATATATAATGTTTCTTAAAGGTCTGTACTGATTTCAGGATAAATTATTTTGTAACTAAGCAAGAAACAAGTTCATATGATGAACATATATATTTAAAATGTTATTTCTACGTGTTTTTTAATGTCCATTATAACTCTTAGTTTTCTAAATAAATTTGATTATAAGTGTTCAAAATTATTTCTGTGAGATTCTACAAACACCCAAGAGCGTCTCATTATCGAATACCAGACATTTTGTAAAATACATGTGTGTGTGTTAGAAATTGTTTCATAGGTGTTCACAATACGCTGAAGAGTGTTTTAAGGAACTCTTTGTGAACATGCCTTTGAAGGGGGTGAAAGAGGCGATAGAAAGAGTGTCTGGGGTTGGAAAGGAGTGTATTTTTCTTAGAAACTCTTTGTAGAACATGTCTTTGAAGGGGGTGAAAGAGGCAATAGAAAGAGTGTCGGGTTGGAAAGGAGTGTATTTTTCTTAGAAACTCTTTGCGAACATGCCTTTGAAGGGGGTGAAAGAGGCGATGGAAAGAGTGTCTGGGGTTGGAAAGGAGTGTATTGTTCTTAGGAACGCTTAGTATAAAATACATTTGGGTTTTAATAGTTTTCAACAAACAACCAATGGGCTATATTCAATTGAGCACAATGGTCACACAATTGACCCTATTTACATTTCGGGAATAGTAGTAACTGTGGGTGACCTGCTGGTCTAGGGGTAAGGTGTCAGACTTCTATGCTGACGGCTGGGGTTCAATCCCAGGTCTCGGCACAGATTTATCTGATGATCAAACGCTTCCTTCACCTCTGACAAGACATCTTGGGAATGTGGGGAATGCCAGGTCTCCACCGTGGTTCGGATTCCACGTTAAACTGTAGGTATCTCACAATCACCATACCATTACACATTAGCGTAAGTGCGTATAACCCGAACGGGTAGTAAGACGTGGTGCTAATAATAATAATTTTTTAAGCGCCCAGCTATATGAAATACCTTTACGGGTTTCAATGACCCTTTTTGTAATACATTTGGCAAATAAAGTTTTCCAAGAATTGTTAATAGCCACCGACATTGAGTCCTTCTGACAAAACGTGAGCACACATCAAATTACTGGAAACAATACTGCCCAAACATGTTTGAGCTGCTAGTGCAAAGGTTGTACCATACCCTGAGAGTTTTTTCACATACAGGTGATTGTTGAGAAAGTTTCCCAGGAGAAGCCAAAGTCATCCGTAAAAATCATTGACAGGGATTAAGTATTTGCACATTGCATTTAAAGCTACTGGTGGATTGGACTAGAGAGGAATGATGGACTTGCTGTGAGTGATTTGAAGGCAGCATTTATTCATGAAGAACCCCTCAGGTTGTCTTACAAGAGATACTGTACTGCAGGGGTCACCAACCCTATGCCCGCGGGCGCAATGCCACAATGGTGTCCGCCGATCCTTTTGCGTCTGCCCACCACTTTTTTACCAAAGATGAAAATTCTTGACTAATAATTTTAATCTGCCAATTTTCTGACAAAGATCAAGTTTGTGCTTATCTCCAGGTATGTTGTTCTCAAGAAGTTGGTGATTGGAAGCCCCCCCTCTTTCCAATACCTCCCTGTCATTCCTCTTTAGGGAAAATTAGGGAAAATCAAAACCATTCAGCTTGAAACTACGGTGGTTCCGAGTAAAAGTACACTTTGTAAATGAGCCGGCAAAGAAAGAGGACTGACAGGGAGGGATTGGAAATCCCCAACTTCTTGAGAACAACATACCTGGAGATAAGCAAAAACTTGATTTTGGTCAGAAAATTGGCAGATTAAAATTATTAGTCAATAATTTAAAAAAGTGGTGGGCAGACGGAAAAGGATCGGTGGGCACTATTGCGCCCGCGGGGCATAGGGTTGGTGATACCTGTTCCCCAGTATTTAGTTTTCATCTATTATTCTGGAAATCTCTTCATTCAAATCTTTATACACTCACTTCACTTTCAACATCTTTGTATAGCAACATTTTTCTTAATGTTTAAAAAGGTAATATTTAAATAACTAGGCTAATATTTATTTCCAAATAATTAAATATTATCCAAATAATTATTTAATCTATTATTAAAAGTATATTTAAAAAAGAGTGATTAAAAGCACAATCCCTATTATTGTTTTATGATATTCGGGGTAGCTTTTTTATTCGAATCACTTTGATATTTAATTAAAATCTTCCGAACATATTTATATAAAATAAAGGTAAGAAGAGAAAGTGCTTTTATCCACACATATTTAGGGAGTATGGAGGGGGGGGGGGAGGCGGGAGGGATCACCATTTGTTTTAAATTTACTTATATATTGTTTACTATTTTGTGTGGGTGCTTTGGCACCCTATTATTATTATTATTTGCTTCACGCATAGAGGGTGGTTTATTTATATTTAAAAAAATACAGCCTTGGCGAACATTTTAAGTCTTGCCTGAATTTCATCACACCCCTTTCACCAGTCCTGAGATAAAATATCTAGGATAGGTGTCCATGTTAGAAAATCAGCTCATAACATTTATTTTGATAAATTATTGGTTAGTCAGAAATCCATTATATAAGTGAATCATCAATAATGAAGAAGACTCGTTAAAAATTGATTCATACTTATTCACTATCAATCAATAATCTTGATTGTTAGTAATATAGAGAGATTATATGTATGAACGCAACACAATTTATACTTTCACGTGAAATAATATAGATCATACTTTTATTTTCACCAACACAGTCATTTTGACAATTCCCTAAAAATAATTAATGACTTTTCTAATGCTAGAATTTAAAAAAGTAGCATAAGGCGTTTTAGTAATGCTTGGCACTAATGTAAGCTCTTAGCTATGTATAGACATATTCTAACACAATATTTTTAAATAAATAAAATAATAGTTTTTTATTGCAAACCAAATTTAAAATACAATAAAAATTATTTCGCCCAGTTTTGTTGAAATTATCACCCAGTAAATATATTGAGGTTAAAAATAAGATAATATTAATTATTAGTTAAAAAATGGGTCTAATATCCAAGATCGACCTTTAATAACTTTATGTAAATAAGAAAAATTGATTAACGGTCTGCACACAGGAGAGAATGGTAATGTCTCTAGTTTAATGAACATGACTTGATCTCACATAATTAATTAGAGCCTACTCATTAAATGTACTGTAGAAAAAATAATTAATTTTAAAAACCTTATGGCTCATTAGAAAAAAATATCGATCATTATGGAAACTACAATTTGTACCAATCATATTCAAGGATATAATTTTTACGGTCTTCTTAAATTTCTATTTTTAAAGACACTAGTGGATAATTACAGTGATGGCTGTATATTATTGCACTAAAATATATTTTAAACTTTTTATCGGGACGAGATCTATATAATAAGCCTTCACTCGACTTTATAGCTAAAAGCTTACTTGTCAAAGGCTATCAACTTTGTAGAAAGATATTTAGTTTTAGATGTTTAATTTGAATCAAAATGTAGGCTATATTTTCTCCCTTGACGGCCTGACGAGGACTTTAAAATGACCCCTCTCTCTGCTATCTATCTATTCATGATACCTAACCACTCAAGTTAGAATTGAGGACCAAGGATATATATTTTATTTACAGGTATAAAACCATGCACAAATCAGGATTTCCATAAGGATGTAAACAGAGAAAAATTGAGAATTCACTGAGAAAATATGGATTTAGTTGGAAACTACTATCTTTGGCAACACCCTGAATCCCTTAACCCTAAAATTAAGTGGTCATTTGTCAAAATTGGTTCAGTTATTTCCTGACAATTTCATTTACCACAAAATGGTTTATAAAACTATACAAGAGCCGGGGCAAATATTTAAAAACAAAGAATAGGAAGGATAAAAAACAACAATGTAATAACAAATCATATACTAGTATTATCGGTTTGTTTGATAACTATAAGCATAATTGTCATATATATATACACATACATACACATATACACTCATGCACACATCAGAGCTTCCATGGTATGTAAACAAATAATGATAAGCTGAGATTCTCCGAAAATAATATTTGTGTTTGAAACTACTTTTTTTTCCTCAACATCCTGGTCCCCTAACCTTTAAAATGAGAGGTCGTCTGTCAAAATCTATTTATCCATTTCTTCTAATTTACATTAAAGTTAACGGACCTACCAAATTATATATAAGATAAAATAATGACAAGACACATCGTAAAAGTGGCCAGATTTTTAGTTTTAGGTGGCAAATTTCTTGTGAGAGACACTTTTCATATACTCTATCTATTGGTAGGAGAGTAGGTGAGTGATTAAGTGACAGCTAGAAGAAGGTTCCTCCTTCACGGAAAAAAAAAATATTGAAAGTAATTAATGTCAAACTTTTCGCTAATTATTAAATATGTATAGCATAGTATTAGTGAGAAAATAATAACTACTAACAAATCTGTTGGCATTAGTGACTTTCAGCCAATGATTGCAATAAAGTACCTTCTCCTTGCTTTCACCTACTCTCCTAACGTAGATGGGGTTTAGTCAGCAACCCGTTTGTTTCGATAGCGTCCAGTCCACGACCCCTTCACCTTGGAACTGGGACACGTGTTAAAACCAAGTCTCGCTCTCAAGGTCAAACAGAATATTGGCTCCGACCTCTAAAAAGTATAACTTCGACTCGCGTGGACGGAAAAAAACCAACCCAAATAAATCTATCAAATAAATGAATAAACAACTATCACCGAGAAACACGACAGTAAAAACCATTACCGTCGTTAGCGAGACATTATCATTTTGGTTGAACCTTTCACTTTCATTGAGACGCGTTCTGAGTCTCCTTGTGATGTAGATACTGATAGCGCCCCTCTGAGGGCCAAGGGTGCAGGAGGGGGCACAGAGGGGAAGGGAGGATGTAACATCCGTGGCGTTGTGCTGTGCAGGTGGTGTATAAATACCGGGAGAATCTCCCACAACAGACAAACACTTGGAGAACAACTTCTTTCTCAGTTCTACAGCCAACTCGAGGATTGCACATCCATCCGTCATGAATATTGTGGTGAGTTTATAGCTTTATTCACTGACGCTCACTTTCTTGAATATAATGATTGTACCAACTAACTAAAAACCTAATTTTACTTTATTTTATTTTACTACCGTCTAATACTTGTTCGGAATATCCGCATATTTAAATTGATGTAATGTATGAGGAAATGAAAATTTAGAGAAAAAAATACTCGCATGTTGGTAGATAAAGAGTGGATGACTATTTAGGAGAACATACTTTAGTTCACCCGACTGAGATAAAAACCTTTTCCTCCCCATCACTGGAAGGTGTCGTTTTAATCAGAAACAGTTCTTATTGCGATCATGTGGCTCTCTGGAAATAATTGTCACTTTGTGACATATGAGGAAGTGTCCATATTGCAGACACGCCGTGATTTCTATGCCATCCCGCCCTTAATTTGATAATAGGGGTGGCCCATGGAAGCCTAGCAGTTGTGCGGCCTTTAAGCCTTGTCAGTCCAAATCTAACTCAATTACATACACGAGGATAGGTTAGATAAGGGTAGGTTGAGGGGAAAGCCCCGGTTGTCCGGGGGGTGATGTCAGCAACCCCTTTCACCCTTGTCCCCTACCCTCACGCAGGAGCTCCCGTGAGTTGCTCTTTTCCCTGTTCGCAATAAGGAGGCAACCCAACTGTAAAAGTAGCCTCGATAAGACTGTTGCCTTTGTGTAATGGTATGTCGTATTTTGGGTATGAACGTTAAATCAAAACCAACTTTTATACATTAAATTGATTAGCTTTTTTCAAATATATATTATTTGCTCTACCTATTTCATTAAAAAAATTGTAAATAAAATAATAAACGCCCCTCAGTTCGATATAATTTGTACACTGGTTTTATGTAATTTTACAAAATAATATTTACCATGTTAATAATTATTTTTTTAGCACCACGCTCGGGTTATACGCTTATCTACTGGTTACGTCAGTGGTTTTTTGGACCACCGGGGTTATATTTATAGGAAGAGTAGCCGCATTTGCGTGGAAGAAGGTTAATAAACCATTTTGGTGAAACCACCCTCAGTACACCCAACAGAGATTCGAATCTCGATATACTCGTCATCAGCAGTCTAGTCTACTGCGAGAATAGCGCGTTAGACCACGCGGCTACCGAAGTGGGTACCATCTTTATTTTATTTACTTTTATATGTTGAATTCATTTTAGGGGCAGTATTTACTCCTCTATAATAATTTAACTTAAGCCAAAGAAATCACACTTATTCTAAATTGTCTATCAATCCAATTGTAAACGTTTATCTAATGCTTACACATATACTTTGTTTCAAACATTATTTTGAGTAGGAATTTATTATAAACATATCAAAACACGCTGCTTTTAAGAAAATGAGGTAAACAAATCTAACATCGGATAAAAATATGTTATTTGTAGTCAGGCCTTGTTTGTTAAGCTAAATGCATTGTCAAATCCCTCAGAATACAATTTTTCTTTTCCAATTTAATAAATAGTCGTAGCATTAAGTAAGTTTAACACTAGACAATCCTACGCTTTGTAACTGACAGTAATTTTAATACAATATAATTAATTCAACCCATTTATTCAAAGAGCTATAACTATCTTTGTATAACTTATATTTCGAGAGAACAATAATAACAACAGCTCAGATTGATAATAATAACAATTGTTTATAAGATGGCCGACTATTGGAGCGCTGAGAAATCCCACCTTATTTAAGATATGCTTTTAAATATGCGAATATAAATACCTCCAAAATGAAGGTTAAGGTGTCCATTAATCCTAAAGGATTAAGGTGAAATGAAATGGGGGGAAATATTTTTAGGACAAAATAAAAAAAATATTGATCCAGTTCAAACATAGAATTTAATTTTTTTCACATGGTAACCTCAACATTTATTGAATATCTATGAAAAGTGTCCTGAAATTTAATGAAAATATTTTCTCTTAATTTAAACAGTTTGTTAGGTAATTCAGCCATGCTCATGACAGATATTCAACCACTGTTGATATCACCGTGTGAAGAAAATTAAACTCTTATGTTTGTACTGAAGCAATATTTTATTTATTTAGGCAAAAAACAAGTTTTCCAATAACAATGCAAAACACTGGCCTTTTTCGCGTACCCTTCCATTCCACATTAAGAACAGAATTTTAGTTTTTATGGATTTGGAAAAATCAGAAAACGTGAAACTAGCTAATTTTAGACGACTTTTCACACGAAATCTCGCAGTTCTGGTATCAAAGTAAATCGTTAGAAACATTAGCTGTATCTTTCTCCGAATAAATAAAGTCAGTATTTAGTACGATCACAGCAGAACAGTTACATATAATTGAGGATTGTTTCTGTGTTTTAGAAGCTAACTCTTCTTTTCATAAGAAATACCACAATGTGGATATATTTCGTTTCAAATAGGTGGCGCCCTTAGTATTAAATATAAACTTAATAGGTTTATGAAGATAATCTAAATTTAAATAACTTTCTCTTTAGTAAATTAACTGGATAGTATATAATAAACCAAAACCCACATTTCCTAAACGGCACACAGATTAATTAGTTAGTTTGTTGTGAATATGGCATATTCTCTGTTAGGTTTATGATTTTAAAAAAACTCAACACTTAATGAACATTGCAAAAACTACTCGGGGGCTTCCCTTATAACATACTGGTATAGTCTGTCCTAGTTAAATATATTACCTTTGAAAATGGTTGGAATGCGAACGTTAGAGATAAATCTACGGAAGATTTCTTCATATTTATTATGTTTGGTGCGTTTAGGTTAAGCTTTTCCCCATTCATTTGATCGTAAATCGTAGCAACCCTGTAATGATTCCAACATAAATTAATATAGTGTAATGTAAAAGTTAATTCCCCCAGATAAAATGTATTGTTTTCCCCCGCCACATCTTTATACCTGTCCGGGGTTTACTCATTATAATTGCGCTAATGGGGTGGAGGTTAGGAAGTTTGAATTTAAAGAAAGTGTGCCCAAATTTGCGTGAAGGGAAGGTGGGAAGCCGTTAAGGGAAAAACAACCTCAGTACATTCGGCAGATATTCGAACCCCGACCTCCCACCATCAAGAATCAGACTGGCATATTGTCAATAGGCTCAAGGACGCTGGCTTATTGTAGTAGAGTTGTGTGTTTATGAAGTTTGATTTGGAGCATTAGGATTGATGTATTAATTTCCTTAAGAAAATATGTTAGCTATATGTACATTATTTTCTATAGTAGTCTTGCGGTGTAGATCAAGTGGTTTCTTTAAACGCAACCCTCTTAATATAATATCCTAATTTAGATATATTTATATTACTGATATTCAAAACTACTTAAAGATCATTCGAATAGAAATCGCTGCGTTTTAGTGTAAAGAAGCCACTTTAAAAATTAGTTTACATACCTCATTATTCTTTTAAATAATAGTCCTATATTATTTAAAATAAACTATGGGGGAATGAACAATCATACAAGTTTGAGATAGTATTCTCGATAAATTAAAGACTACAAAATTAATAAAATTTGAATGGAGTATAAAAACAAACACACATAAATTTGAATGTTCTTGCAACTAATTTTTTTACTTCCATTTTATATTTAAATAAACGCACAATTGTAAGAATATTCTCATGAACTATATAATATTATTCTTGGCAAAAAGATAATTTTGTATTAATTCTCAAATTAACCCCCAAGAAAATTATGTTTGTAAAACTTAAAACATTTCCTTAAATGCGCTCTTTAAACACGTCTGTTAAATTAGGCGGGTTCAATAATTTAGAGTGTATATCTTCAGTTACTCGGAAGCTGTAAAGTATCATTTAGTATCTCCCATTAGTATCAATCAGCGACCTTCATGAAAAAATTCCACATCCTATTTAATCGACCAATTCACGATCTGGTACAAAGTTACGTAGGCGAAGCTCATTGGAGCACGTATATGATTGAGTTGAAATACTCTTTCGAAGACTGGTAGTTTAATTCTATATTAAGATTTAAAATGGTGATTATATAAATACAAGTGGCACTGATGTAAGAAAAACTGTTTTATTGAGATCAGTTTGTTCTTTGTTCGAAGTTCCTTTCACTTTGCTTTGTTCCAGTAGTTTCCGTTGTTAGGAAGGTCGAGTTCAAATACTGCCCAAGGACACTGAGGGTGGATTTTGTAACGTTTTATTTTACTATTTTTTTCCAATCGTATCTCCCCACTAGGAGGGTGAATTTGCTTTTCCACCGTTAACATCCCTAGCCTGAGATTAGGGCCAGTTTCATATTCAGACTGAGTACGCCTCAAGTGTGATGCTATACTAAATCCTAATTGAATGGAGCAGTCTCATATGCGAAACTGGCCCATTCCATCTTGGTGTAGGTAGGTGTCGTCTTGTGTTTAGTATAGCACCACTCTTTAGGTGTACTAAGTCTGACTATGAAACTCGCCCATTTAATCACCTTCATTGGGGGAACGTGGACAAGGTTATCAGTCTCGCATAGTCTGGTTTGATGGTGACGGGAAAGTTAGTGTTGGATTTCTGACCAGGTGTTTTTTCTTTAAATGATTTTTCAATCCATTTCCACACAAATTCTGGAATATTCTCTAAACCCAACCTTTCTCATACCTTTACTACAATCTTAAATATTCGTTCAGCCTGGATGAGTAGAAAGACATGGAACCAAAATATAAACTCTCGTTAGTAATATATGTTATATATTTTCATTCAAATATAAATGTATTATTGTTCTTAAGGATTTTTCATCTATTTCTATATTGTTAATTTACAAGTACATTTTACCTGAGCTATATGTGAAATGTGGTTAATGATGCTTTCTTATGACACAAAACAATCCTTGGGTAAACATTTTCCTCATTCTGATCTCTGTGGCGGGACTATTTCAGGGGAACGCATCAGACAAGACATTGAAGGACCAAATTCGAACAAGGCAACGAACCTGCCGAAAGATAGGACGCCAGTAATAGCGACCACGAGATGGTTAAAATTAATTTCCGTAAGCCATTAGGTCATCGCTGCGGGTAAATTATTTAGATAAAACTACGTGTTAAGTTAAGATGTCCTAAGCCTCCGTCCGCGTGACATATTAATGGTATAATTAAATGTTTTCTTAGAAATGTATTATTTGATGTCTATTTTATTCTCACGTTCTATTTCCCCCTCGCAGATCGTCGTACTCGCCCTTTTCGCCTGCTCCCACGCCGCGGAATTGGACAAGAAGGGAGAGGCGGATAAATCCGTGGACAAGCGAGGCGTCCTCGGCTTGGGCTACGGCTACGGCGACTACGGTGTATACGGTGGATACGGTGGATACGGTCACGGTCTGAGCTATGCCGCCCCCATCGCCATCGCCGCTCCCGTGTCCACCGTCTCCAAGGTCAGCTACGGCACCACCCACCTGGGAGGTTATGGTTACGGTCTGGGAGGATACGGCCTTGGCTACGGTTACGCCAGTGCTCCCCTGTACACCGCCCCTGCCGTCACCAAGGTGGCTTACGCCGCACCAGCCCTGAGCTACGCCTCCCCTCTGGATCACGGTTTGGGCTACTCCGGTTTGGGCTACCATGGACTCGGCTACTCCGCTCCTTTGAGTCTGGGCTACGGAAGCTACGGCTACCATCACTGAGAGCTTCTACTGTTTTCAAATCAACGTTTAGTGTCAGATCCATAATCATCATCATCATAATCGTCGTCGTCGTCATGACAAACCCTCACAAACATTTGTAATTGAAAATAACTGCGTAAAAAAAATCAAATTTGATTTACAAATCTAAACTTTTTTGCTAGCATCAATTGGAATTTATTCGTTGAACTACACAGCTATAGAAAGTATCACCAAAAACAGCTTTATTCATATTGAACACGTTTTTGTTGAAAACAAGAGAATGATGAATATAAATAATGCACCAAGCGTTTTTATGACGTTTAGCTGGTGCTAAAAAAAATTATTTACTGCTATCACCCATTATATTTATTAATACTACAACTACGTCCCTGTGTCAAAGCGATGAACTATACTTAAGTAATTTTTCTATTTAATTTTTCGTTTAATACGCCATGTTTACATTTCTTGGAAGAGACAAAAATGATCCCATTTGTTTGAAAAATTCTAGGTAGTACCATCTTTATCACGATTCATATATTTTACTAAAGTTATTGCATCATTGATAGGCAGTCTTTATTTCTCACATGTTTAATACAACTAACAACATCAGTACTATGCATTTCTTACTGTAGAATAAATGGCAAATCAAACAAAGTGTTTTTTCTTCATTTAAATGTATTAGAAATTAAAACATCCTACAATATATAAATCTTAATGGCTGTACTGTACATAGAGACGAAAACTCTAACTCACTCACTTACTCTTCACCATATCTCCCGAACCCCTGAGCCTGGAATCTTGAAATTGGTAAGGGAGGTTCCCCTTAGGTCATATGAACTTAGTTAGAAAGGGTTTGGAGAAATTCAAATATGAAGGGGGTGAAATGGGGGCTGGAACATTGTGATCGTCAAGAACATGGGATAGAAAAGC
The DNA here is from genome assembly GCA_902151425.1 of Timema shepardi. Taxonomy (NCBI): domain Eukaryota; kingdom Metazoa; phylum Arthropoda; class Insecta; order Phasmatodea; family Timematidae; genus Timema; species Timema shepardi. The sequence continues at coordinate 21,603 of CABFVX010003385.1, forward strand.
TGGAGCGCTAAAATTTACCAGAAAGGGAGAGGGATTGCCCCATATGATCACAACACTCTAAAAATGATAGATTTTAAAATGAGACCCCCAATAAATTGTAGTGATAACTAAAAAAAAAAAAACCAAGATGAAAGAAGAAATTAAAATTTGGCAGACCAGTAGGGATTCAAATCCAGATAACTAAATAAATATAGAAATTAAAAATGTCCACGTGTAAGTTGGAGATATGGTGTTAGAGAGGCTCAAAACAGCGAAGGGAGGAGGGAGAATGAGGTTCGAATCTTGGTTGGGCTTATGAGGGTGGTTTTATAAAATAGTTTTATACTTTCCTTCCATGGAAATGTGGGTACACTTCTTCAAAATATAGCCTTCCTACTCCTAAAACTATAGTAATTAGTACATAAGCATATAACCCAGATGGGGAGTAAGGCGTGGTGATAAAATTGATTCAAAGATTTAATTTATTAAAATTTATTAATTGTCATAATTGGTTTGGAATTGACATAACTATCTGCGAGTGGAACGAAGAGGAGCTATAAAAAGGTCGGTAGCCGCATGTTGAATGTCATGATTTAATAGAGTTGTGTTGAAGGGTGCCGGTGGGAAGGATGGCTCAAACTGCCAGTAACAAAGACTATGTATTAAATCAAGTAATTGAGTCAATTCTATATAAAAACTGTACATTTCTCTTGCAAAACCTCTTGATTGATTTTTTATTTTGTACATATATCATCTCGTATGGTAAATATATCTCTTGTTATTTTGTACAGATATCACCTGTTCAGATTATACGCATGTATGATAACTACTCTATTGGTGTAGGGAGGGGGGAAGAAAGCATTTAATAGATAATATACCTACATTTGCGTGGAAGGAAAGTGGTAAACCATCTAGGATAAAATACCCTCAGTAGACCCTAACGGGATGTGAATGCCGGCCCCCAGCAGGCCAGTCCAACAAAAGTGTGACACCTTAGACCATTCGGCTACTGAGGAGGGTACAAATCATCTTAAAACATTTTTATTAAAATTCTTATATTTCTGATAAATTGTATGCGTGACCCGTTTAAAACAAGTGAAAAACTAGAATATTATAAAAGGGACACATTAAATATACCCTTGGTGAAGGAGCTGATTTCGTGCGGAAAATATTAGCTTTTTCATTTTTTTTAAAATTTAATACCATGGTCATTAAATAATAATACTTAGTACCAAGTCTTACTACTTATTCGGGTTAAGCGTTCATGGCCATTAAATATTTACTGAATAGGAGAGGAATTAGAAAGGATGTTTTAAAGAAAGTGCATCCGCAGTAGTATGGAGGGGTATAAAAAACACAGTGATAGACCACAGGGGTAAAAACATCCCCTGTAGCCTCGGCCTAGGTTTGAACCTCTATCTCCCCATCTATAGGTGATATACTGTGAAACTACAACCTTAGACCGTGTGACCAATGATGTGGGTTAAAATACCAACCAAATGTACTCAATTCCTCCGGGAGTGTCATGCCAAAATCTTCAATTTTTTTTTTTAAGTTGAGCTACTAATTATTGAAAATCCTACTTATGTTGAACTCTGAAACATCCGTTCATAACACGTGCAGACTTAGCAATATCCATTGAGAACAACAATGAGTTCCTCTTAGATGTGGTTTGAATGAGTTGTTTCATCAACAGCCTTTGGTTTGAGTCTTGACTGGAAGTATTTTCTTTCAAGTAGGCTACGAGAATACTAATAAAGAGGTAGCCGATGGTTGCACGGTTAAAAGGGTCACTCTTGGTCTTGTAGTTTCCCACTCTCCATCTACCAGAGTGCGGGTGTATTTTCTTTAAGATCTACCTCCTTCATTCATACCACCATAGCGTAATTTCTCACTCTAATTAAGAAGTTAATTTGTAGGTTTGTTTGAATATTCACGATAAACTCTAAAAACAACTGAACTGATTCAGAGAGGATTCTTACTTATATATTTTTTTATATTCCCAAGACAGACATAGGATAACTTATATTTATTTCTGTTAAAACATAATAAAAATTATAATTTTTCAAATATTTGGTCCTAAGCCACGTGATCAAGAGTTAATCTCTCCCTTCTGTCTTAGTTGATCTCCAAATCAACTGAAAATACATAAATTAATAATTATTACATAATACATTCTAATACTATAATTTAAAGAAAAATTAAGTATTTTGTTTTAGTTGGTTGTTTAAATATCCATATTAGTCGTAAAAAGTGTTTCTTTGACAAATATAAACCACGCCTATTCCACACATTTATTTGAATTGATCTTACATTTACATATATAAACATTCTGATAAATAGATGATCTCTCCCAATAAATGGCAACTTAAACTCCTGTGTAGCAAAGGAAATAGTCATACACATAGAATAGAATATATATTTGTGTGTAAACGCTGAAACTTCAAGAACCATGAAACTCACTTAAGTACCTAGTGATACATACAGATGTGTACCTCAGTCCCCTTTTTGAAAAACTTTAACCCACTTTTAGACCATAACACCTTAAACCGCTTAGCTGTCAGTGTGGGCATTGGATCCCAACTGAAACTGGGAATGTTTGTGAGAAAGTTCTTAAATATTAACTCTTGTATGAACAATTTAATTTTCCAATAAATTTCCACTATATATATGTGTGTGTTTTCTTGTAACAGAAAATAAACTCAACGGGAAAGATGCTTCCATTTTTATCTTAGATGTATCCCTCTACATTTCAATACATTTAAAAACATCCATTAATATGAGATATTTTACAAACACTGACCTACCATCATCAAATCTATTTTTCTATATACTGATATTAACAAATTTTTATTTTTTAACTATTTCACTCTTATCAACATTCATTGTCATAATTTAATTGCTAAACTCATAATATTTTGATCTTAAATTCTCAAGAATATAATTTTTTAATCTTAATTATTTAATTTAAATAATTAGTAGCATTATAGATTTTTATTTACTTGAAACAAAATGTATTTTTATTTGTTTGCATTTAATCTATTTTTTTTAAATAAGTTTTTCTTAAAATTGATTTAACTGTATCTAGAGCGTATAGCTCGAACGGGTAGTAAGACGTGGTAGTAAATTAAAAAAATAAACTATATTTATTGGAGCTCAACATGTGAGTGAGTTTATTTAAACCAAGAGTACATAAATTTTCCAATAAATGATATAAAATATTATTTTACTTATTTCATATTTATCCTCATACATTTACCCCCACATTAATATTAAAGTGTTTATATATGTGTAATATATGTGTTTCCCCTAAGTATTGTTGATGCACAGTACAACTAACATAATGTTGCTATGACAACCAGGTAAGCTCAGTGAGGTTGTTCTTAACATACAACTACCCAGTAGTCCGGAGACTGTTAAAGTTTCATGCATCTGAGCAATAAGTTTGTTTACTCTCACCCCATTTCCCCTTTTCATTAGTCGAGCTAATACTATATTATATTTATTTATAAAATGTGAGAGTCTAGAGCTACTTTTAGTATTGTATGTAAACTAAAAACTATTTGAATAACAATTTTATCTATCCTTAAGATCTTGAATGACATTATTTTATTATTATTATTATTATTATTATTATTATTATCACCGCGTCTTACTACCCGTTCGGGTTATACGCACTTACGCTAATGTGTAATGGTAGGGTGATTGTGAGATGAAATGGAGGACCTAAAGTTTAACGTGGAATCCGAACCACGGTGGAGGCCTGGCATTCCCCACATTCACAAGATGTCTTGTCAGAGGTGAAGGAAGGGTTTGGTAATCAGATAAATCTGTGCCGGGACCGAGGATTGAACCCCAGCCGCCAGCACAGAAGTCTAACACCTTACCCCTAGACCGCCAGGTCACCTTGACTGACTATAAATATAACTTGTAATTCAAGAGGTAAGCTACCATAAATCACTCCTAAAACATTTTTTCATACAAACCATGGTTTTTGCCTGACCCCCTTAATGTTCTTATGAATTGACATATCTGACAACTATAAAACGCTACGAGATCTACTTTCACGTACTCCTACGTCAAATCACGTGATCTGAAGCTGTAACCTTTGATAGATATTATCAATACCTAAGAAATAAAAATAATAATATTGAACGAGTTTATCATTGTTTGACGAAACAGAGAGTGTTATATTTCACTAAGTTGATCCAAATGTTCGAACGTAATAAAATCGAGGTCTGGCAAGGCCCTTAACGGGGTTTGAACAGAGCCAATGTTGAGAAAAATCTTGAAGATAGCGTTTGTGTCACTGAGGAAAGGGTGAAAGCTGATGCTACCGTTCCGTTCTGTAAGAACCATAAAACCAATCTTCGTCAGCTGTGGATTGACTGGAAAGTATTGGGGTGAAGTTTTGGGGGTGAGTGGGTTAATGAGGGTGTGGGGGGGGGGGGAGGTTAGCCGCTAGACAGTCTTCTCTGGCTATTATGAATGAAAACTGTAAGTCAGGGACCGAATTAAACCATCGGCTCACTTTTCAAATTAACCTTTACTTGATTTAAACACTAAGTTCATTTAGTTTATTTTAACGATGAATGGGGGTCAGAGTTCAAATCCCGAATGGGTAAACAAAGAGTGCATCTTTCCTAATGGTTTCCCTTTGTCCCCCCACAAAAATATGGGTAAACAACCTCTGTTTTTAATATTTCTCACACTAGTTACATTAATAAAAATATAAATACTAATTACACTAAGTGTGATTACGTACGTATATACCGAACTAATAGAGGGGAGGGAAACGGGGGGTGGTTGTTAAGTATAATGCCGAATATGAATATTAGTCAATTACTGTTATAGCCTCATCTAAATATTATTTTGATTATAAAATAACATCTGGACATGGGAATCGAACTTGGTACCTACAAACTATGTTTTGATAATTGTTATAAAACTAATTCGTTACGCCTGAACAAAGGGGATAAAATACATTAGAGAAAACATTTGACGAGAAAGGACAATAAGAAGAGTGATTGAAAATGTGGGCCTATATGTGTGTGATGATTGTGAGGTGGAATATTGATGTTGACATTCTGTGCCCAAATGCACATATTGTTAGTGTCCATCTGGACATGTCTGTAACCTGAACCTAGCTAATACATTAGTGGCTCTCTCTCATGTTACGTGGTGCCATCATAGGTTGTTGGCGCTATTATTTTTTTAAACTTTCTTTAGTGACGTGTATATTACTACCTGTTAAGGATGTACACCTTTGTATTAATTAATCTAATCTTAAATTTAGGACAGACACAAAATCATTAGCCCAGCCATAAATTCAACCCTGTAAACGCACAAACCCCCATTCCAACAATGATACATTTATAGGCCATGCCATGAATCGAGCCCGGGACCCTTAGCTCCGTAGGTGAACCCACTACTGACGGAGCTAAGCGTGGTAATTTACTTGCGTGATTTTTTTTTCTAAGTTATATCCACAGTAAAATATATAGTTTATTTTTACCAAAGGGCTAATTTGTTTTTAAAAAAACGTGGAGATGGTGCACAGCTTAAAATTTCTCGCTAATGTAAATAAAAAAGAAATATTTACTTAAAATTCGTAAGATATTTGAAACGAGATACTAGACATTGCTGCACATCCTACTAAAGAACATAAAATAAATAATATACACTGTTAGAGAAAAGAGGAACATCACACCCACAGAGCAATACAGCAATTTCCTAAATTAAAGACTTCCGTAATATATATATATATTTTATGTAAGTGTATTTTATATATAAGTACTATATATATATATAAGTATATATTTCGAAAGGTGAATTGGAAAATCTGGTTTATTGCAAAAGGTGCCCTCAATTTACAATGAGCCAGGCTAATTAGTAAATAATATTATTTGCTTATCAGCCTTATAACTTTTAGGCTTATTGCAATGAGCCCATACAGCCTTAAGCTATTAACGAAATGCGCTTTTGTTCGCTCAATCAGTCTAATTGATTCCAGACTTATTGCAATAAGCACAATATAGTGAAGGCTTATTAAGAAGTCTACAGCAGCGGTTCCCAAACTGGGGGACGTACAACAATTCCAGATGGTATTCCGTGAGTAGCCTAACAAAACAGATAAATTAAAGTCGTAAGAAATTGTACTCTTAAATCTAATAGCCATACTACGACCCAGTCTAACCTAAATTAAAAAATAGATTCAAACAGTGGATGTAGGGGTGGCAACAATGATCAAAGCTCAGACAGATGGTGCAGCCGCACAATCTTGTAATAATCACGGACATTGTTGGGGGGGCAACAATGATCAAAGCTCATACAGACGGTGCAGCCACACAATCTTGTAATAATCACGGACATTGTAGGGGTGGCAACAATGATCAAAGCTCAGACAGATGGTGCAGCCGCACAGTCTTGTAAATAAACACGGACATTGTTGGGGTGGCAACAATGATCAAAGCTCAGACAGACAGTGCAGCCACACAATCTTGTAATAATCACGGACATTGTTGGGGTGGCAACAATGATCAAAGCTCAAACAGACGGTGCAGCCGCACAGTCTTGTAATAAACACGGACATTGTAGGGGTGGCAACAATGATCAAAGCTCATACAGACGGTGCAGCCGCACAATCTTGTAATAATCACGGACATTGTAGGGGTGGCAACAATGATCAAAGCTCAGACAGATGGTAGTGGCAACAATGATCAAAGCTCATACAGACGGTGCAGCCGCACAGTCTTGTAATAAACACGGACATTGTAGGGGTGGCAACAATGACCAAAGCTCATACAGACGGTGCAGACGCAAAATCTTTTTATAATCACGGACATTGTTGGGGTGGCAACAATGATCAAAGCTCAGACAGACGGTGCAGCCACACAATTTTGTAATAATCACGGACATTGTTGGGGTGGCAACAATGATCAAAGCTCAGACAGATGGTGCAGCCGCACAGTCTTGTAATAAACACAGACATTGTTGGGGTGGCAACAATGATCAAAGCTCATACAGACGGTGCAGCCGCACAGTCTTGTAATAAACACGGACATTGTAGGGGTGGCAACAATGATCAAAGCTCATACAGACGGTGGAGCCACACAGTCTTGTAATAATCACGGACATTGTTGGGGTGGCAACAATGATCAAAGCTCAGACAGACGGTGCAGCCACACAATCTTGTAATAAACACGGACATTGTAGGAGTGGCAACAATGATCAAAGCTTAGACAGATGGTGAAGCCACACAGTCTTGTAATAAACACGTACATTGTTGGGGTGGCAACAATGATCAAAGCTCAGACAGACGTTGCAGCCGCACAGTCTTGTAATAAACACGGACATTATTGGGGTGGCAACAATGATCAAAGCTCAGACAGACGGTGCAGCCGCACAGTCTTGTAATAAACACGGACATTGTTGGGGTAGCAACAATTATCAAAGCTCAGACAGACGGTGCAGCCGCACAATCTTGTAATAATCACGGACATTGTAGGGGTGGCAACAATGATCAAAGCACATACAGACGTTGCAGCCACACAATCTTGTAATAAACACGGACATTGTTGGGGTGGCAACAATTATCAAAGCTCAGACAGATGGTGCAGCCACAAAGTCTTGTAATAAATACGGACATTGTTGGGGTGGTAAGTCATGCCAAAAGTTTGGGAGCAGTTGGTCAACAGAATATAATATTTTTTCTTTCATCATGTTCTTAAATTAACTTACTAAGTTCCGTACGATTGCAAGCTTTGATTAAAAATCTCGAGTTCAAGTAATGTATAGTAAAAAAAGATCAAATAAACGTAACTAACTCCTATGAATAAGTAATAAATATTGAAAAATAATAATACAGATACAAATTTAATAGTTACATTTCTTTTATAGAATAAATATGCTCGTTTTCAAGTATATTGTAACATTTACCAATGGAAATTCACACTTTTCACGCAACACTTTTATTTATTTTCACGCGCTAAACTGCTATGACATTTTGGTGTGCACAATTAGTTTATCTTCTCACAGGCACATTTTTTCGTTTAACGCTGTTTTTGATTCCTTCCTCACAGAATGACGAACAATTACTTATTTTTCTTGGATGTATTTATGAATTTGTGTGCCAGAAATCTGGAGATCACACACACACATACACATATANNATATATATATATATATATATATATATATATATATATACACACTTATAATTTGGAAACTATTGGTTTTATAAAAATATGTTTCAAATAATGATTTTTATATTTTATATGCCCTCATTTTTGGAATGATAAATTATTTCGTATCTCCAAGAGGTGCGTAGATATAATAAAAATTGAAGGTTTGCTTAAGTGTGAATTACCCTCAAAGTTATTTTCATGAAGAAATGAGATCTTCCATTTTGTTTTAATACTAAACAATACATATTTACAAATCTTAATCGAGTCGAGATTGATATAATCTATTTTTTCTCTACGTCTCTAAAAATACTACCATTAATTTTAGAGTCAGATAGATTATTAAAAAACCCTGGGAAACCCTTTAAAGACCCTATGACCCAAGTTTTAACCCAATTGATAAAATAGTTTCGTCTCTAGACAGAGCTACAGACTGACATTATTAAAAAAGATACACTTTTTCGGATTCAGGGGTTTATGAAACGTCGATATCCATCAAAATTTCGAGTTAGATTTTTTTGACAATAGCTATTTTTTCTTAACTAGATAGATGTGAGAAGGTAACATTACGTATTAATATATTAACCAACACATTTCATATCATGGGCAATATGTCTAAAAAGTAATGTATCTTTATATATTTATTTAACATACGCACAATTGTGCATACATATTAACGTCTCACGCTGTATTCTTGGTTCAAGGTCATTCTTAATTTTATTTTCTAAAATTTTTTGCTAAATAGTTAATAAGTGGCTTACAGCGTCTTGGTAAAACATTTTTGTGGTCCGCAGCTAAATAAAGGTCGGTGAATTCTGCTTTAAAAATTATATACAAGAAACCATTTAAAATTAATAAAGTTCCGGATTTTGTTTTAGATCTCAAAACCATTTTCAAAAAAAGGTTAATTATTTAAGTTAGATAAGATAATCGATGTTTGAAGTCATTCCACCAACTTATTAGCAGTTTTAGTTTTCCAAATTTCTTCGTAAAAGCGTTTCATTGCCTTGGAATGTTTTTGCCTTTTGCCCTTTACATCTCTTCTGCCATCTTTAAACTCTTGTGGGGCAATTTTTTAAAATAATAAAAGGGCGTTTTCCACTATTATTTCACTTCACACATCCCTAAAGACATTAAATGTAATTACACTCAGCCACATTAAAAAAAAATCCTTTCATCAATAGTGGCACTTGCTACACTGACTTAGAAACGGTGGAGAGTCAGGTGACTCCCTAAATAGAGATGGTGATGAGTGAGGGCGATAAGCTTTACAAACTTGCCAAAAACACTGGTGACATATTTATGGTTTCAAGGACAGACAGCTAGTGACTTGGAGTGAAAAGGGATGAGTTGTCTGCTCTACTCTGACCAGGCCGTTCTGTTTCGGCTATTGCGGGCTTGTATCAGATATATTTTCAAAATCCGGGCGCAAAATATGAAGCACCTCAGCTCGTATCAGTTTTCACGAGTGTCAGATTGAATATTAATGTGAATGAAGTACTAGTATAAAGTTAAAAGAAGTCGGCATTAATTGTTTTACTTCCCCCATTTATTACACACGTTTAAGTATACAAAATAATTAATTGAATATTGCATTTATTTGGCAGTTTTTTACGCTATTAATTGAAGGTATTTGTTAGGTTGGGCTGGTTTGTTATATTTTTAAAATTTATTTGAGGTATTTAATTTTCACTTTTTGAACTGACTGATTATATCAGCGCACAACTCATAAACTAACTTAAATCTAGAACAGACACAACATCCAGTCCCCAGTCGTTAATTTATCACTGAGAAAGGGGGAAACTCACATTTCAGCATTGATACATTTTTCGACAATGTCGGAAATAAAATGCCGAGACCCTTAGATCAGTAGATAGTAGTGTTACCAATTGAACTTAGGTGTCGGACTTAGAATGTTATTAAGTTAGAGAATGTGGGGAATGCCAGGGCTCCACCGTGGTTCGGATCCCACGTTAAACTTTAGGTCCTTCATTTCATCTCACAATCACCCTACCATTACACATTAGCGTAAGTGCGTATAACCCGAACGGGTAGTAAGTCGTGGTGCTAATAATAATAATTTCAGGGAGTAATGAAATGTTGACATTTATCAAAATCTGGAATCCGATATTTTTGGTGATCACAATATTTCTCTCTTCGAGGGATCAAGAGGAGTTTTATGGAAACATTTCCTGTTGAGTTTGGGAGCTCTAACTAACACGTCATGAACACACACAAACCAACCAACAAACATTTGTTACTCTGCAGTGTTAGCCGTCTTCTGATTATTGTAGTAATCGGTTTATATGAATATATTTATAAGCTACGGAAATGTAAACTTAAATTAAATAAATATGTTGCATGTTATTTATAGATTTTCATTGAACAAAGAAACCCTTTTTGTTACCTAATATGAATACAAACCAACCAAACTATAAGCACAGCTCACTGTGTTATAATATGCATATGGACATGGTGTATTGAGAGTGTTTTTCCCCTCTCACTCAAATGTGGGCACACTTCTTATAAATATAACATCTCTAATCCCGGTGTGGAAGTAGAAGTGGTGAAAAAATATTAGGAAAAAATACAGTTCTATTTTTATAAAGAAGCAAAGTCAAAGCGGGGATTCAGGACCCTATCCCTGTTAATATTTGAATATTGGGAAATATATTTATAGTGGTTCTCTATTAGATTTTTGAAATTAGGATATCCTTAGTGGATGTTTAGATCACAATCAATGACACTTTCTTAAAATTAGATTCCTCTAGAATATATTTGAGGAAGCTTTATCTGATTAAAAAAGTAATTAGCTTCCTCTAGACGCTAATAGAAGGGGTCCCCTTTAGATATTTTTTGAAACTTGGATGCCTCTATAAATTATTTAGAGTAATCTCAACCTGAAATTTAAAAACAAAATATTTAGCACCGCGTCTTACTACTCGTTCTAATTGTACGTCTATACAATGATTACAACAATGGGTTAGGGATTAGGAGGGTTTAATTTAGACGAAATGCACCCGTAATTGCGGGGAGGCCAAGTGGAAAAACATTTGGGGAAAACCGCCTTCAGTGCCATCTTACCGGGATCTAATACCGATCTTCCACTCTTCGGCAGTCTAGTCTAACATGAGATTAGCGCGTTATTTTAATTATTACATGTCCTTAGTAACTATTTTGAAGGGGTACTCCCCGTTTTAAATAAAAATTGAGTAGCTATAGATGCTAATAGTAGTTTTATGCAATCCTATATCTAAGCTTCATATTATGGAATATCGAAGGGGAGTCAAATAAAAATATAAAGGTGGTAAGTTTAATCCAGGAGAGGAAAATTCTTTCCAAGGAGGAAATGCCCCTGACTCAAGTTCCATCATTACTTGCTGCCCATCCTATCTTCCCATCTGAGTTGACAACAGTATCTAGAACCGCGTTCAAGGTATTGAATGGCAAACCCAGGGGGAAGAGTGACTTGGGAAGACCCAGACTTGGATATACCTGAGAGAGAGATAGAGATAGATCAAGATAGGGATAGTTGGCGGTCTTTAGTAAGTGACGGTAATGAACTTTCGAGTTCCTAATGCCATAGGATAAGTATGATGCTTAAACCAGAAGAACAATTCACAATTTTTCAGATCAGAAAAACTTGGGATATTTAAATCGATTGCCAATTTTACTAACTTTTCTAGAATGAATAGATATTTGTGTGTGTGCGTTAACCAATTGACTTAAAAATAAGACATAAAATAAATAGTATATTTTAAAGTTACGAAAGGTTATTATTCTTAACACCGCGTCTTACTACCCGTTCGGGTTATACGCATATGAAAAGATTGAGTTTAAATTTTTTTATATTTTCTAAAAAATTGTTTGTAACAATAAACTACTGGAGTTAAAAAACAAATTAAACAAAAAGATTGGTATCAAATTGTTGGGATTTGCCAAAATTAGAGGGTTTTAGTACGTTTATAGGTACATAAAATATAAAACTTATTTTAGGTTTTTTGATATCAATATGAAGATCAATGGAATAAGAATCTAAGAGATATTTATGTACCAGTCTTTTATTTAGTAATTTTTTTATAAGATTTATTAATGAACAGTTAGAATGTTAGTGAAACTCATCAGCAGAATGAGCATAAACCATACCTTGAGACACTCCGATGTATGGTGAGTAGTTTTAGGGGTGTACAATATTCGTATGGATGGTTTGGGTAGTAAGATGTGGCGCAATCAATATGCCAAACAACAACTACATTCATATAGAAATTAGTGATAATTAATATTATCTTAACTTCAAAGATAACACATGACTCACATAGCAAATGAACGATAATTGATTAAAACAAAAAAACAATTGATACTAGTTGGGATCGAACCGTCTTCCTTTACGTGTGAAATTTTGACCAATATTTCAGCTTTATTTTAAAAGTTTGTTTCTCATGTGTAAAACGTGTGTGTCTAATATTTACAAAAAATGTCCGTGGTGTGTTCTGCTCCTGACGGGATTCCCTGCTTCCAGTTACGCGAGACAGATTTCTCTGTCAAGCTCCAAGACGGTACAGGCCTCAACCGCTTGAGCCACTGCGGACTTGAAATATATAAGAATAACATCAAATATTTAAACTACAACAAGGATCTGTATCGTAGCAAACACATTTTTAATATTAATACCCGGGATACGATATTATTTAATATAAAAAATAAAATATTATACAGCTTTATTTATTTTAAATATTATACTTGTTCAATTTATTAATTGGTATTTAACTTATATATTTCCAGGGTGTTAATATATTTATTGAAAACACGACACCTGTGGACTGTTGGTGATTTCAATGTGATATAATACCAACAACCCCTACTAGAATGCAGTAGTGCTAACCCTAAATATAGATCTGGCTGTTATTTTAAGAAATAATAACTTTAGGACAGGTGAGAAAAACGCACACATTCTAGAGTTCTCAAGTGAATGTTGGTGCATTAGCTTGTATCACGCCTTCCTCTTACCGTGTCTTTAGACAGGGATGCACATAATGAAGTGTCTTCAAATAAGTGAGATAAGTTACAAGAAACCACAAAAGAGTTATTAAAAAGTGACTTAAAAGGTGATTTTAAGTGACTAACAGTGACAAGAATATCCCAGTAATATACATAATTTATATTATAAAATGTTATTCTTTGTCCCCTACCAAAAATACCATACCAAATACCAAAGCTTAACATAAATTTAAGAAGATCACAAAAATAAATTTAAAAATAGCTGAAACTTGGCCTTTTTCTTGAATTTCCTTCTTTTCTTCTTTCAATACATTTATTTTATTTTCTCTCTTTATCATCAATTTATTTTCCTCCAGGTAATTTTGATTGCTTTTGTGAGCACCTTGGACAAAAGTTAATAACCTCCTTGTAATGGGCACAAGCTCTGGTTAATTATTATATTATTATTATTATTAGCACCGCGTCTTACTACCCGTTCGGGTTATACGCACTTACGCTAATGTGTAGTGGTGGGGTGATTGTGAAATGTTCTGACATTCGGGCATGATCTTCTGTGAACACTCTACTTGAGGAGGAAATCCTTCTTTCGAAATTTGCATTTCCAAGGGAAACAATAGGGACGCTTTTACAACTTTACATAGAGTTGGATATTTTAGGTTTTCAGCAGAATTATACAATGTGAATAAATGGCTCCAAAATTCGTCTACTCTAACATCTTCAAATATAATGAATTTTGTTCTCAAGCTGCAAAAGCTTCCACTCATCAATCAAACTATCTTCAGATACATTAAATAGTTGACCATAGTTCAGTTAGAAGTTCCTGGCACCACAAGCAATTATCCTCTTAAAACCAACCTTCTGTTAAATATTAAACTGTGAACATCAACATGCTCTACAATAATACAGCCTTGAATAGTTTCAAAACAAAACCTGTGCTGTGATCATTTTGTTTGAAAACATTATAAATTATTAATAATAAACTATTTTTTTCTTAGTACTATACCTTACTAAACGTCCAAATTATTTGCTTATGTACTATTTAAGCTTATGGTTTAGCGATGAGGAAGGTTGAATTTAGAGGAAGTGAGCCCATATTTGGCTGATGAGAGAGAGTGGAAACCGTTCAGGCCAAAACCACCCTCACAGAGGACTCGAATGGAATTAAACTCCGATCTTCTCGTTCTCGGAAGTCTAGTCTTTTCTAAGAGTAGCACCTTAAAACATGTGGCCAATCAAGCAATAAGCAGCAATAAGCAGCAATCAGCATTGTAATAACGAGCAAAACCGTTAGTAGTCCATACGTTTATAAGAAAACCCCCCAGTTTCTCATAATTGAGATTCATATTAAACTATAGTAGCAAAAACAACAACAAAAACTAACAGTGGGCGATACTATGCAGCTATTAGATTTTATACTGGAATTCAATGTTTCTGAATAAGATTACTAAGTGATGATCTTCCTTCTTGAAAAACCTTTAAAACTGGTAAGTAAGTAAGCCTAATAAATTTGTTCAGAAAAGTAACTAAAATAGAGATTTTTAAGAAAAAAGTTACTTTAGTGACCAACAGAAAGAAAAGTGACTAGAAATAATAAAAGTGACCCACTGGCATCTCTGCTTCATATAGCCGCATAAAAGAAGTCTTTGTGTCGATAGTTAAAGTATCGATATATTCATGTGTGTTTTTCCGTATTCCGCGTTTTTCTGCTCTCAAGTATTATCATTACATCGACACTAATGGGAAAGGGATGTATTAAGGTAAAATTAGAGAAAATGTAGATTCATTTAAGTGAAGGATGTGGGGAAGGTAGAACGGTTAAGAAAACATCACCTAAGTACATCCGGTCAGAATTCTAAGTCCGACCTCCTGCTACCATGACACCAGACAAGGCGAGAATAACGCCTTTGTTGGCGAGCACCCTTGGGCAGATGACTGATGGGCTAGCCAATATAGCCTCAAGGTTGGCGCGTGTGACAAGTGTACACCTACTGAAGCGGCCGCCAACATTTTCCTTTTGAATATTTTTTTTTACCTCTGCTATTCAGTGGCGCGTTCTAATCATCAAATAGTTAAATTATACATACTCCAAGGTCGGTGAGCCCCCTCATCCACAATGAAAATAACTAAAAATATTTAAACAAATGTCTTATAATGCTGTAAAGAATAACTGGCTAACACCTACCTCAACCTATCTCCTAGATCACTTAGCCAATAGCTGCGTCCACTTGGCTATAAAATACAGAAAATCAAGTGGCTTAAGAGCGAGCTTCCCATGCCAATAAACTCTGTGATACAGTCATTTAGAAATCGTAAATTTACAACAACACTATTGCAGGTGGCTCATTTCTTAATGAATATTAATGGAGATAAATATTTAATAGAAGGTCCTAATACTGAACATTGTTGAATATTAAACGATATTTGGATAAAAACTGCATTTAAAAGGATTTTTGGAACAGTTTAGAATGACTTCACAGATGGGAATTGTGAATAAATCTTCATTCATTCATAGTAGGGACATATTGTAGACATTATCAAGAAACTTTGTCACTTTGTCCCCCATCGTAACTGTGTAAGATTTAGAGTAATCATTCAAATACGAATGCACTGCACATATTTCTAGCATATCAATAGTCTTTTCTTTTCACTTTTACCCCCAAACCTCGCGCGAGCTGATTTGGGCCTGCTATTATGCATGCTCTTAAATCTAAAACTCTCCAGTAGTTAGATTACTAAGTTTAGTATGATAACCAATTATTTGTATTAAAATACATATTTTGTATATTAACTCATACTAAACCATTTTAGGCTCATGTACATATTTATTTTATTGGGACAATGACTTTTGTTTTATGTTATTTAATTAAAATTACAAATTTGTTAATCAAAATGATGGTTTTTCTAACAAATTCTCTTTTTATTGGTATGTCTAGGTTATTAAGTAAAATTATTTTTATGAACTAGTAAAATAATTACTATAACTTAAAATCTTTATTAATTAAAACTAATAAATGTATACGCGAAGTAGCCTAATGGAAACCAATCTTCCCATCTCGATAACATCCTGGATCCGCCGTTGGCTGGATAGAGAGGTTACGTGTTAAATAAATCCCATCAGCGTTCGTCTGGGGATTGGGAAACCATAATGTCTCGTGAACTATCTTCAAAGCGTTCGGGCTGCTCAAAGCCATGCACACTAGCTACCTGAAGCAGTGCTTCTCAAAGTTTCGGTGACGGAGGACCATCAAATGAGAAGTTACACTGAATATCATCGCTGGGGAGATTGTGTGGTTACTATTGAGGAACCAGCGTTGCCATCCTCTTATTTTTGTGGGTTCAATCTCACCTCAAATTCAAGACAAGTTTCGCTCCTTCTTACCACAGTACACCATCTCCCGACATAACTGAGAGCGAGGAGATTGGGCAATAGTTAACTGGGAGAGAGCGAAGATAAAACTTTTCTCCATAACACCTGCAGTTCCCTCAGCAGTGATATTGGGTATATGTGCACTTGGGGACCATCGGGGCTCAGGGACTGAGGGGGGGGGGGGGGGTTTT
>CABFVX010003385.1:38358-49730 GCA_902151425.1 Timema shepardi
GTGGAAAAGGGGAAGGGGGGGGGGGGGGTGTTTTTTGAATGTTAAGAAGGAAAAGCATCTGTCTTAGTGAGGTCTTCATATTTAATAGTAGACTAATAAAGAAGTAAGACAATAATTAATTGACCTGCTTCGGTGGCCACACGGTCTAATACATCACTCACATTGATACTAGACTGTCGATGATGGGAATATCAGCGTTCGATCCCAGTCGGCTGTACCAAGGGAGGTTTTTCCTAAATGGTTTCCCACTCTCTCCCCACGTAAATTTGCTACACTTCCTCTAGATTCAACCTTTCTCATCCTTAACCCCTCGCCGTTATTATTACATAAGGATATAAAACAGAGGTTGTCTAAACTTCGTAGCCACAATTACATGAAATTATGGGAGTTATTTTAAAGTTGTGGAGCCGGTGTGAGTTTTAAACTAACTTAAGACTAATTAACAAACCCTGGTGACCGTTGGTATCATTCCCCTTCCGTGAAATATACCCAAGATACCAGCCGGTAGTCGAGCCCGGGACCCCTAGGATCGTAGTCAGGTACATTGAACACTACACCTCGGGGCCGGTTATCTTTATACACTGATGAATAATTATTACAGCCAGGGACTAGATGTATCTGTCCTAGATTTAAGTTAGTTTGTAATTTATGTACTGATATAATCAATTGGTTCAGAAAGTGCTCGTTAAATAATTCAAATAAATAGCATGAAAACAACCCTATTCAACTCGGGTCTTAACATAACCGAATCAACTCGGCCCAGATTGGTAGTGAAAACGCAAGGAAATCCTCTGGACTCGCTTATAAGTTGTTATCTTCCTAATTATACTATGCTAAGCTCACGTTGTGGACTGCTTAGTAAAACAAAGTGTTCACAGGAGTGACAATGAATGTGGCCTTCCTTCGCATGAAGGATGAGTAGAGAATCAAGAGATGAATAATTTTCTTGAACACTCAGTTAAATGAAGGATGAGTAAAGAATCAAGAGATGAATAACCTTCTTGAACACACCGTTAAATGAAGGATGAGAGAATCAAGAGATGAATAACCTTCTTGAACACTCAGTTAAATGAAGGATGAGTAGAGAATAAAGAGACGAATAACCTTCTTGAACACTCAGTTAAATGAAGGATGAGTAACAAATCAAGAGATGAATAATCTTCCTGAACACACAGTTAAATGAAGGATGAGTAGAAGAATCAAGAGATGAATAACCTTCTTGAACACACAGTTAAATGAAGGATGAGTAGAGAATCAAAAGATGAATAACCTTCTTGAACACACAGTTAAATGAAGGATGAGTAGAAGAATCAAGATATGAATAACCTTCTTGAACACACAGATAAATGATGGATGAGTAGAGGAATCAAGAGATGAATAACCTTCTTGAACACACAGTTAAATGAAGGATGAGTATAGAATCAAAAGATGAATAACCTTCTTGAACACACAGTTAAAATGAAGGATGAGTAGAAGAATCAAGAGATGAATAACCTTCTTGAACACACAGTTAAATTAAGGATGAGTAGAAGAATCAAGAGATGAATAACCTTCTTGAACACACCGTTAAATGAAGGATGAGTAAAGAATTAAGAGATGAATAACCTTCTCTAACACACAGATAAATGATGGATGAGTAGAGAATCAAGAGATGAATAATCTTCTCTAACACACAGTTAAATGAAGGATGAGTAGAGAATGAGTATAGAATCAAAAGATGAATAACCTTCTTGAACACACAGTTAAATGAAGGATGAGTAAAGAATAAGAGATGAATAACCTTCTGGAACACTTAGTTAAATGAAAGATGAGTAGAGAATCAAGAGATGAATAACCTTCTTGAACACACAGATAAATGATGGACGAGTAGAAGAATCAAGAGACGAATAACCTTCTTGAACACACAGTAAAATGAAGGGTGAGTAGAGAATCAAGAGATGAATAACCTTCTTGAACACATTGTTAAATGAAGGATGAGTAGAGAATCAAGAGATGAATAACCTTCTTGAACACTCAGTTAAATGAAGGATGAGTAGAGAATAAAGAGACGAATAACCTTCTTGAACACACACTTAAATGAAGGATGAGTAGAGAATCAAGAGATGAATAACCTTCTTGAACACACAGTTAAATGAAGGAGAAGGTTCTTCTAATAATGATCCTACCATAGATATGGATGTTCTCTGTAAGCTTCTATAACATCATGTTCATGACAAGGGACAACAATGATAACATTTTCTTTTCGTTTTTATTAATGTTATTTTGTAGTTATCTAACGAGATCTTTCTAAACCGACTGATTGTATCGACACATGGCTTATAAACTTACTTAGTTCAGAACAAACACATCCATCCACCGGGAGTAAATTCATCACTGAGAAAGAAGCAACACACAATTCACTAATTTTATACCTTTCAGCCAAGTTGGGAATCGAATACGGGGCCTTTTACTCAGTTGGCTGACACGCCACCGACTGAACTAAGGTGTCGGACCATGTAGGTATTAAAATACCAAAAGTGAGAGCTATATATAACATAACTTGACGCATGATTACGTGAAAGTAACTTTTATAGCTGTCAAAGAAGGTTCTTCCTATGCAAATTACCCTCTAGATAAAGTACCCCAGGCCTAGACAGTGGTGCCCTCAGATATATAGTGTTGGGGAAGGACTGGAGAGATGAGGCGGCATCGACGTCATTATTTATAGATTTACCTCGGTGGCTTTGGGGTGAAGTGTTTGCTCGCCCCAGGACTCAAGGTGTGCGGGTGCAAACCCAGCCGGGGTCAACGGATTTCTCATGAGCGATAAAAATACATTAATATTTTCTGTCTCGCTCATAGAAATTCTCGTGTGCTGATATAATCAGTTGGTTCAGATAGTATGCGTTAAACATATCAATAAAATAAAATAATGTGTACAGCAGTGCGACTTTTGAAGATCAGGTCGTTGGCATGATTTACTTACATGGCTTGTTAATTCGACATGTATAAAGTATTTAATGTATTTTAGATTTTTATTAACATTATTCTCAATTTTGAGAAAAGGAAGTGGGGGGATATAGGGGCGGGTCCACATTTGTAAACTCCCCCTCCCTCCAAGGACACGCTATATAGACTAGATAACAATCCTATTTAAAAGTAACTAAATAAAGACGTTATTCCTACGTAGACGTTGTAAGAGCCTATATCACCCCCTCTGCTACCCCTTCCCCCTCCTTCAACAAGTCCAGACTAATGAGGACAAACTTCCCACCGACGTTGGCGTCTTGACGTGCCTTCCCAAGGCGACGCCTCAGTTAATCACAACTTACGGAACCCCGAGTTTGTGAATTAGCGCGAGACGATGGTAATCCGGGACAACTTGTTCTACCATTTTATTTACACCGATCATAGAGAAAGTGTAGTGACGTTGATTAAAATTATCTTGAGATTTCTGCACCCCCATAACAGCTTTGGTTGCGGAAAATCTGTGTTTGGTCTTCTGTCCGTATACTTTTAGTTTCTTAACAGTAAAGCCAATTTTGTATTTTATATTTCCTAACATTTCTCTACTAAATTTATGAGGGATGAATATGATCGAATAAACACAAGAATTAAAGGTGTTTTACCTGACGCAACAAATATAAAAACGATTTTTTTAACTACGGGTTTTGATTATTTTTTCCTTAACGTAAAGACACTAAGTGGTAACAAGTAAATAGTTAACAGGTCATATGTTATCAAAAATATCAAGATGGCGTTCATTATTTTATATGTTCACTGTTTAGTTAATTGGTGAATTGTCTTAAAATATATGTTTTTATGAACTTCCTATTAATTTGAACGAATAAACTAGAATAACTGACATTCTGTGGTGGTTTTTACAAAGTGATTCCCCACTCTCCCTCCACGCAAGTGAGGGTATATTCTCTCCAAATCATACTTTTTCCTCTTTATTTTATTGGTGTAAATACGCGGATAGCGGGTACGGGTAGTAAGATGCACAACACAGATTATTTAGAATATTTATTACTACATGGCATTTAATAGGGTGGAGTAAAGCCGTCTCTAGAATAGTTTATAATCATTCATTCCCCAAGCTTCGCCTTTCATATATACTCAATTGTATAGCGTTGCTTTCTTGCGTCAGTCTCTAGAAACTTCTAAATGAATGAGTCTTGATGCATTTTTAATGCAAATAAGTAATAAAATTAAAGAACACTCCCGGCCGGTTATCGAAACATGGCCTTTTAGCAATAGTGAGCCACATTAGAAAACCACCTATATTTTTCACTAGTTAATTTACTCAAGATTAATGTTATAAATTTACTGTATCTATATATAACTATATTGATAGAAAATGTAATAAAACTGTGAATATGATTCATTTTTATTACAGAATTAGAAGGTTACTGGTAGGTCAAGGTGATCACACCCAAACGGTGTCAATGGCGGCTAATCTATATTAAAGTGTTCTATTGCGAACCATTACGCTGTGTCTGAATAATGAAGTGTTATTTGACCAATCCCAGCCCAAGAGGAGTGGTTCTATCCACCCTTGACCACCGTAACAAGAGCTCATAGAGATAACACAGCCGCTGTATCTGATCTCTGATACGAGTCGAAGGTCAACGTGAGCACAGTTATCACGGCGACAATATCAGCGGGAGATTGTGTAAACTCGATATTGTAGCGGGAGATTGTGTGGACTCGATATTGTAGCGGGAGATTGTGTGGACTCAATATTGTAGCGGGAGATTGTGTAGACTCAATATTGTAGAGGGAGATTGTGTGGACTCGATATTGTAGCGGGAGATTGTGTGGACTCGATAATGTAGTGGGAGATTGTGTGGACTCAATATTGTAGCGGGAGATTGTGCGAGCTCAATATTGTAGCGGGAGATTGTGCGAGCTCAATATTGTAGTGGGAGATTGTGCGGACTCAATATTGTAGCGGGAGATTGTGTGGACTCAATATTGTAGCGGGAGATTGTGCGGACTCAATATTGTAGCGGGAGATTGTGCGAGCTCAATATTGTAGCGGGAGAGGGTGTGTTCCTCGGTGTTATGGGAATTTGAATGGAGATGAGGCGATGTAGCCCCCCCCCTCCACCCCGCTCCAAACGTTTATATTAGAGGGAGATTCAAGGCATAAATTAATAAGAAACTTAAAAAATAAATACAAATGCATTTTTTTTTCATTTAACGTTGATAACATTTTATTAATTTATAAGGTTTATTTTAAATAGGCCTATTGATACTATCTATCAAAAGCTATAGGGTATATCTGAAGATAGCATGATGATATATTAATCATTTATTAGTACACTTTATTTCACATACATTATCAATCCTGAATTTAGGATTTGGCGTTAATGATTTAGAGTTTACAATATGTGGATAGCAACATAGCGATTTTAGTAGTAAGTTTACCAACAATTTTTATTTTGCCGACTTGTTTTACTAGTTACTACCCGTTTGAGTAGTACGCATATGTACCAACTAAACTACTGTATTGGGGATGATAAAGGTTTAATTTAGAGGAAGTGTGCCTGCATTTACGTGAAGGAAAACTGTAAAACAATTTAGGAATAAAAGTACACCCGACCTAGTGTTGAACTCATGATTTTTATGCAACAGGCCCTAAATGAGCTTTACCTTTATACCAGATACCTAAAGGCATTGATAAATGTTTGACAGTTTAAAATGGTCGCTATAACCCGGCTCAAGCCTAGCACCGCCAACAAGTTAAGCTTGTTAAAGACATATTGTGGTGAAACCTACTATCCATGTTCCAACTTTTGACTGCCAATATCCTTGTATCCATTATACAAGTGACACGCTTATTAGGGAGTAATGAAGGTCTACCATGCGTACGACAATTGTTGGAATACACCGTCCAGAGGGATATAAACCCTATAACCGTCGAGGAAATTTGAGGAATCGAGAAAATGTCAAATTTGAGATCTGAACGTAATAATAATGAAAAAAACTCTTTAGTGCTCAAATATTGAGTTGGAATATGTTTTAGGTATATGATATAACTTACATCGAATGTATTGTTATCGTGAAAATTTTAGACCTGGAGATTATAATGAATCTTTACATTCAATATATCCCCGAACCCATAAAATGTTAATCCTTCAATTCTGTTTATACCAGAAACTACAACAATTCAAGTGGTTGGATAGTTAAGGTTTTTTTTTAAAATTTATTTTAAATCTCAAATTAAGGCTATTTTACTAGTTACTAATTTCTAAAAACTCGAATTTTTTTGACAATAGCTATAACGAATTTGCTTAAAATTGTAAGTTATAGCTGAGGTGTATTTGACTTGATAAATAATCATATTCACTTTCTTTTTGAAGAAAAATTCGTTTAAGATTAGTTTGCAATCACATAATTTGTGGAATTTTGAATTTTTTTGAAAATGGCTTTAATATTTTTTAAATAGTTATCTGGGGAGTGATTTACATTATGGATAAGAATGCAAAATCGTTTTTATAAAACAAACAATAATTTGAAGGTAGTTTTCTGATACTTAAAATTATAAATTTTCAAAAACCATGTAAGAAGTTCTCACAGTTTTGTTCCAAAATTTATATCTGAAGAAAATACCATAAGAGAAAGTGTGTGTGAAAAAATGTACCGTGGTTCTTTATTCGCTGATTATGAACATACCATATTTTGGATGTTGAATATTCCTAGCACTTAAAAAAAATTTGGTACAGGGAGATTTTAAACGCTCTGTACTTACTTTAAATACTAAAACAACCCTTTTTTGTAAATCAATGTATGCCCACAGACATATCCCTAATGTGATAGAGGGCGTTGTTGGTATATACCTAAGGAAAAAAATGGGATCAACATTTTCATTTAAATCAGTTTTATACAAGTTGATCAAATTAGCGACCGTCAAAGATAATGCATGCCTGACAGCGTCGACGCATTTATTGCTGTAGATTTTCAATGATTCCCCATCCCCATACACTAGATACATGTCAGCCATCAGAATCAATCAAATTATCCAAGTTACACGTATGAAGTCGGCGTTATGAAAGACGAGGGCACCCAAAAGTGACCTCTGGCATCAAAGGGTGACGAAAAGGTTTTGTTTTAGTCTTCCCTAACTCCCAGTAATGTTTGTACAGAGTTTCGAATCATCCTGTGTATATATTTCCTATATCATCTCGATAGAACTGCAGGCCCACAAGGGTACCATGTTGGCACTCTTCCAATTGGGTCAAAGTCGTTCAGTTTTCAAACCTAAGGGGACACTTCCATAGATTTGTAGCCTAGCTTTTTTTACTAAAGGTATTTAACGTGCACTTTCTGAACTGATTTATTATATCAGCACACAAGAATTTCTAAGATCGATAGCGAAAGGGCTTACCGATTTTGGCAAGAATTCACATCCCTTCAAGGGTTCTTTTACGTACATGGTGTCTACTCAACTTGACCAATTAAATTCCTGACTTTTTCCCTGATTCCCCCTCATCATTTCCTAAAATTCTTGACTAAAAAGTATGTCATATCCTTCTAACTCCCTCCCTCTTCCCCCTCATTTTTCTATTAAGTAATCTTTTTTTATGGATATCATAAGTTTTAAAATTTAAAATAAACATTTTTTTTAAAATTTGTCTTAACATTGTTTACTAAGAAATTATAAAATATACTACACAGCTACAAACAAGAATACTAAAGTTTAAATAACATTATTATTTACCGATTTAATGATTGTTATATTTCATATTTTGAGTAAAACAACATTTTCCCGGATTTTTATTGTAATTTACCAAATTCCAGACTTATTCCCGTTTTTTCCCGATCACTTCAAATTCCCGGCTAATTCCCATTTTCCCCGATTTTCCCGGATGTTAGACACCTTGTACGTAACACAATCGACATGGGATCGACGGGTGTAATTCCACTCCGAAGGAAGTTGTGCTACGGATTTTCATCCCTTAGGAAAAATCCATCTACCCCACCTGGGCTTGAACCCACGGACATCGGGTCCTAAGGCGAGCGCTCTACCCGAAGATCACGGACCTCATCATTGTAGTCAAATGGTCACGAAGAGCTTTATTTGGATGTAAAGCGACCGTATTTGTGGGCATGGGCACTAAATGTCATGCTTGTCTAGTATAGTTTGGGTGTTGGGGAGATCAGGGCTTCAAACCCGAGCTGAGTGTACCGAGGTTGTGTTTTTATAAATGATTTCCCCCTCTGTCAACATGGAAATGCATGAACATTTTCTCTACCCCCTACCACACATGTGCAACAATTACAATAGTGTGTTGGGCCTGGGAAAGGTTGAATCTATAAGTATTGTACCCACATTTTCGCGGGGAGAGTGTGGAAAACCATTTATGAAAAACCTCCATCAATACACCTGACTGTGATTTGAGCCCCAACCTAGTCGTTGACTAGAGAATATGGCGGTGACTTGAGAGCCCACCTTTTTATTTTTAGGGAGCGGACGGGCGAGAGGGGGGTGTATTTGACAATTCGGCCATATTTTTCAACAAGCACAGATGTATTAGTGTGATAAAAAAAAATCCATGGTCTGAGCCCGCAAGCAAGGTATACCACCCCCATGTTGACGAAGATAGTGCCAACATTTGAGGATATAGGGTGTCATGTGGCCAGCATAGCGAGCACTCAGTCCGTTAATCTCAGTTTTCTAGACCGGAACCACTATTTATTTATTCAAGTAGCTCCCCAATAGTCCTCACGAGAGTAAGTTTGAGCCCGTTCCAGATCAAGGGCTTCAGAGAAAAATCTAGAAGCTCCAGGGATCGAACCCAGTACCTCTGGATCATTAGCCGGTAACTCTTGACTATTAAGACCATAGTCTTATAGTCTGATGTCCCCCTGAAAACACCATTTAAACCGTTTTAATTTAAAATAAGCATGTTCCATGTCTTACTCTCCATCCGAGCTAACCGTATATTTACATTAATGAGAAAGGTATAGCTTAGAAGAAGTGTACCCTAATTTGAATAAAGAGACACCATTTAATAAAATAATAACTACTACACCCATACGTTATTCGAGCCTCACCCTCCCGATCATTGGTATTCCAGGTTTTCATCGATGGTGGTTGGAGTTAGTTCGTCAGTGGTATGTCGATATAATCAGTCTATTCAACACCCTTGATAATAGAATCAAGCCCCAACGCTCATCCCACGGTTTCGACAATCCTCCTCGGCGAAATATGACCTAATACTGCAACCGGCTCTCCTTGGGGAGAGTCGTCGACTTGTGCGTCACGTGAATGTGGAGCAACATCAGGTGCGAGCGGCCGTACAGAACAGACACGTTACGTAACGTTGCGATAACTATTCTCGTTTCAAGCTCAGGGCCACAACTGGTTTGTATCGGAGTCCTGACATTTGTCACAGAGCTTCATTATTTACAGCACAAGTTTGGTTCGAAGGACCTTTTAGTAAACAGTTTATTTTTGCGGCCGAGTTTGATTATTATTATTATTATTATTATTATTATTAACACCGCGTCTTACTACCCGTTAGGGCTATACGCACTTACGCTAATGGTAGAGTGAATGCGAGATGTAATGGAGTACCTACAGTTTAACGTGGGATCCGAACCACGGCGGAGACCTGGCATTCCCCACATTCACAAGATGTGATTAGTACACGTATTGTCAGAGGTGAAAGAAGGGTTTGGCAATTAGATAAATCTGTGCCGGGTACGAGGAATGAACCCCGGACCCCAGCACAGAAATCTGACACCTTACCCCTAGACCACCAGATCACCGCGGCCGAAATTAATTACATTTTATTTTATTATTAGTGTTATGATAGTCTAAGGAATCACATCCGCAACTGATGATAGCGGGGAGATCGAGGTTCAAGAGCCGGTTAGGTGTAGTGAGGGTGTTTATATCTAAATAATTTTACACCCTGTCTCCACGCAAATCGGATACACGTCTTATAAATGCCACCTTCCTCATTCCTATCATATTAGCCTAGTTATTACATTTGCATCTAACCAGAAAGGGTAGTAAGACTCGATGTTAAAAATTAGATATATAATAAAAAGTTATTCTAGCCGTCAGATAAGTTCTTCCCATGAGAGTTGGACTGTAGCTGTGACACTGTAACGAATATCTTCCCTGTGTGTTTGCAGTAAATGGAATACTTGCGCGCGTATCGATAAGGAACTACGGTCATTAAAAACTTCGCAAACTGCAATACAAACTTTTTAATTGTTCAAAGACAGTGGCGCAGGAACGTTTTTATTTGGGGTGGGGCGGGGTGTGTGAAAATAATCATGTGCTTTTATAGGGGATAACATGTTTGAGATTAAAAAACGACCAGAAAAATATAATACAGCTCTCCCTAACACTAGGTGACTGATTGGTTCTAATAAATAATCGCGTAACACGAAAATCCAGGTGAATTGATTTTAACATGGGTGATATAGGAATTACTTCAAAAGAAAAGGTAAATAAAAACCTAAGACATGTAAATGAATGCAATTTTTATCAATTTATCTAACTTGTACAATACTATAGGTAGCCTACACCTAATGTCAATCCTCAATCCCCTGAAATTTGTTAATAAACACAATTTTTAATTAATTCATACATGCTACAGGTACACTTACTGCTAATCTTCAATCGAATGATAAATTAACTGGATTTGGAAAAATTGGAATATCACTATCTTGTTCTTGACGGTAGGCTCTGGCTCTCTCAAAGGGCCTGGGACGATAGGCTCTTGCTCTCTTGAAGGGTCTGGGACGGTAGGCTCTTGCTATCTCGATGGGCCTAGGACGGTAGGCTCTTGCTCTCTCGAAGGGCCTGGGACGGTAGGCTCTTGCTATCTCGAAGGGCCTGGGACGGTAGGCTCTTGCTATCTCGAAGGGCCTGGGACGGTAGGCTCTTGCTATCTCTAAGGGCCTGGGACGGTAGACTCTTGCTCTCTCGAAGGGCCTGGGACGGTAGGCTCTGGCTCTCTCAAAGGGCATGGGACGATAGGCTCTGGCTCTCTCAAAGGGCATGGGACGATAGGCTCTGGCTCTCTCAAAGGGCATGGGACGATAGGCTCTTGCTCTCTCGAAGGGCCTGGGACGGTAGGCTCTGGCTCTCTTGAAGGGCCTGGGACGGTAGACTCTTGCTCTCTGGAAGGGCCTGGGACGGTACAGACTGGCTTTCTTGAAGGGCCTGGGACGGTAGGTTCTGGCTCTCTTGAAGGGCCTGGGACGGTAGACTCTTGAAGGGCCTGGGACGGTAGGCTCTTGCTCTCTTGAAGGGCCTGGGACGGTAGACTCTTGCTCTCTTGAAGGGCCTGGGACGGTAGACTCTTGCTCTCTTGAAGGGCCTGGGACGGTAGGCTCTTGCTCTCTTGAAGGCCCTGGGACGGTAG
>CABFVX010003385.1:50833-68618 GCA_902151425.1 Timema shepardi
CTCTTGCTCTCTTGAAGGGCCTGGGACGGTAGGCTCTTGCTCTCTTGAAGGCCCTGGGACGGTAGACTCTTGCTCTCTTGAAGGCCCTGGGACGGTAGGCTCTTGCTCTCTTGAAGGCCCTGGGACGGTAGGCTCTTGCTCTCTTGAAGGCCCTGGGACGGTAGGCTCTTGCTCTCTTGAAGGGCCTGGGACGGTAGACTCTTGCTCTCTTGAAGGGCCTGGGACGGTAGAGACTGGCTTTCTTGAAGAGCCTGGGACGGTAGGCTCTAGCTCTCTTGAAGGGCCTGGGACGGTAGGCCAATATTTTTCCAAGCTCCTTTCATATAGGAAGGACTGTTTAATTTCTGCCCTGCATCTTCAATGTTGTCAATACCACCCCCTTTAACAACAAACTGTACAGTACAGATCATCGCCCGCACTAGAATGTGTGTGCACAAGGCCATGCTACCAAATTACAGCTGACCATGCTTTATTATGTTTTTAATAGCGTTTTAACAAAAACGAGTAAAAGTTAGATTGCATATAACAAGGGATAACTGTATTTAATGGTCCCATTGTGATTTTTTTTCATTTATTTTAGCCATTCCAAATATTATAATGAATACCCACAAAACAAATGAAGTAAAATGATATCTGACGCAGCTCAACTAAAAACTATTAAAGTAGGTTTCCATACAACTTTGCCCTATATTTAATATTAGCTATAAATCACTAATTAGTTTTGAAATTTCAATTCTGTTGGGCCTCTCAGGGAATTCAATTTATGTTGCCTCATCATGGAGCGAAGATAGTTTTTAATGCGCCCAAGCATTGAATAACATTTTTCTGCAGTAGCTGATGTAGCTGGTATCACAATCAGTCTGACAAGACATCTTGTGAATGTGGGGAATGCCAGGCCTCCCCCGTGGTTCGGATTCCACGTTAAACTGTAGGTCCTCCATTTCATCTCACAATCACCCTACCATTACACATTAGCGTAAGTGCGTATAACCCGAACGGGTAGTAAGACGCGGTGCTAATAATAATAATAATAATAATAATAATCACAATCAGAGTTTTCAAAATCTCTTCAGTGTGTGCCCCAAGCACATTTTATTTCTACTATGTTAACTTAATGTGACTAATTTGTCTTGTCTCAATAAGATCTTTACAATATTCAAAAGTTTTACTATATCATTCTGGGGGTAGTGGGGGTAAAATTTATACTTCTAGTCTAGTCTAATGCAAGAGTAGCGCGTTTGACCACGCGGGTAGCAATTTAGATGAAAAGTAAATATTCACTAGCTAAATAAAAGCAAACTACATGATAGACTTTTAACTTTTTGAAGAGTCACTCAGGTGAGTTCCAACGGACGTCAGAGAAACCTCAGAACGTTGTCCATCACTTTCCTCGGCACTGATCGTATACATTTTTATACCCCACCCTGTATATCACGGAGACAAAAACTATAGCCTAATTTAAGATAAGGTACGTATTTCATTATTTAGTTTTTCTCCTCGATAAAGGAGAAGTTGAGAAAAAGTTTTTTTAATGTAATATTTTTGATTTTATGATGTGTTTACCTGTGATAAAAGGGCTGTCATATTGAAATAAAATTTTCTAAAAACATTATGATTTAAAATTAATGGTCATGAAAACTGTCAAACTTGTCCAATCTATAATACATCCCTTTTTAATTTTTATTTTCAACAACTTTTTAACATACACCAATTGATTTACAAATAATATATTATTGGTGTTATATTTTAGGTATATACAATATTTATCAAATATGGCTGATTAAAACCAAATTAATTAACGTAAGAATAAATGAAAATAGATCTATAAGCCATCCTAGGCGTCAGATAATGTCCTGACTATGAACTTTTAACTGTAGTTTTTGTGTCCGCGAGAATCGTAATGATCTTATATTTAGATTAACTTGACGATTAATAACTATTTTTTGTGTTTGTCTTACATATGCATGTGTGTAGTTTGTTATTTTACTGAAGGTATGTTTGAAACTCGGGAGTGTCCAGAGATTAATGGCAAAGATAAGGCTTCCATTTTCACATACATATGACAAGGATTGACTATTGAAGTTTGTAAATAAATAAATAAATGATTTATAAAAAAACTCTCCACGTTATTTTGTAACATAAATGAACTATATAAAATCAAAATCAATAAATGAAAAATAGAAATACAGAAAAATTATAGTCCACGGTGTGCAATTTTTCCTAAATGTTTCCTAGTGGACATTGTTAGTAATGTTTGTAATTGAAACCAAAAAAAGCCAACAGATGTCGAGTTATTTAAAAAAAAAGTTAAATCATGATAATTTTTGGGCTATACACTAAAATATAAGTTTAGAAAGCTAATTACAAAAAATAGCCAAACAAAATATATTTCTAAATAATATTTAATATTGTATATTGAATATTAAATTCATATTCCGGTTACTAAACACTGAAGATATGTTGCTATGATACAGATCTTTGTTGCAATATAAATATGTTATTTTATTCTTATATATTTGATGTCCGCGGTAGGATAAGTGGCTATGCCATGTACCGTTGAGGAGTTAGATGAGCAAATTAGTCGCTCTGATTCAGTAGAGAGGCCTGCCTAAGAGAGTCAGCCCGCGGACATTTTTTATAAATAGTAGACCCGTGTGTTTCAAACATTAGTACACCTTTATTGGAATAAAGCTGAAATATTATTAAAAATTATACAGGTTTAGGAAGAGGGTTCGATCCCCGCCAGAAGCTAGTGTTTTTTACATTTAATTACTGTGTATTTATTCTGTAATCAATGTGTTCTATTCAGTTAATAAAAAATAAAAGTTACATTAAACTTAGAACTGTTACCATATCCCTCTAAATATAATATCCGGAAATGAAAGGTCAAGTCCTACTTGAAAGGTAAATTACAGCCGATTGAAACTTAACTACGAAATCTGTCTTAACAGTCGCAGGACATTAGTGTTGTGTCTTTCTCATTTTGTTTGGTGTTTGGCGAGTTAAATGAACCTCTTGAATCGCCACTGCTCGGTGACGTATCTCCACTTAGACAAATGTAGGGATCATAAAGGAAAGACAAACTCAATGCTATCGTGCCTTCGTGAACGATATTATAGTCGTGTTGTACAAATCAATTATGTTGCTATCCACTCCACATAGCTACCAACAAGTCTCGTCCACGAGGCTGAATGAGCGGAACATACGATCCACTCTCTGATACCAACACGTCCCTTCCCCAGTCTTGCTACAAGTCAACTCTTGAGTTACACTGACCTATTACTGTGAATGACCTCTAAGTCCAAGTGACCTGTCACTGCAAATGACCTCTTTGTCCAAGTGACCTCTCACAGCGAACAAAGGGTTATTTTCAAACTACATATATTCTTTTTAAACAGTTGAAAACCTCTATATTTGAGATTTAGACGCCAATCATAATTTGTTTTAGTTTTCGTCAATTATTTTGTTGTTAATAATGTTTACTATTCATACGTAAAGAAATAACCATATGGGAGACTGAGTTATTATGTTTTACAACTAAAAAGTTGTACAATACAAATGGTGGTATATTTCCTTCAAGTAACAATGCAGTGTTTACAAATAGAGGAACAAAGCATATCTTGTATAATAATGTGTGTTCACAAGGAACGATCTTGTGGTCCCAAGAACTTGTACATTATCTCGCGCAATAAATTGTGCCGTGTGTTACTAGTAAAAGATCATAACACGTTTTCACTCTCTCTCTCTCTCTCTCTCGTAGCTAAATAATATTGCGCTAAGAGAGAAAATAAATGGCAGCAATTAGACGAAACACTTTTGTTTACGTTTATATAGCTGTTGAATTTTATGTTTCAAAGTAAAACAATTACAGGAAAGATTAATTATGACATTAAGTATTGGGGCGATTTATTTTTTATATCACCGCGTCTTATTTACCACCTGTTCAGGTTATACGTATATAGGATAGACTCGCTTTGCTCGTAGAGG
Source organism: Timema shepardi (assembly GCA_902151425.1). Classification (NCBI taxonomy): domain Eukaryota; kingdom Metazoa; phylum Arthropoda; class Insecta; order Phasmatodea; family Timematidae; genus Timema; species Timema shepardi. The sequence goes on from CABFVX010003385.1 coordinate 54,821, forward strand.
GCTCCGCCCCCAAACCCCAGTGAGTTTTCTTTGCAAGTGGATGTAATTCCAGAGCCATTTTTTTTTATAGGTCTTACCGTTTAACCACAAGAGACCTCTAAAGAAAGCTCCGCACCGACTTCAAGGTAGCTCTGATATTTTGAATTTTTTTCGGGGGTTAAATTTTTTTTTTAACTTTTTGGAATTTTCCCGTCGGTTACAGGCTAGAAGATATGAGCTTGCCATATTTCAAGTTTCTATCTCATCTGTAAGTGGGTAAACATTAATGTCAGTAGTCAGCCATGTGTAGTAGTATAATAATGATAATAATAATATTCCACTGGGTTAATGATGAGGAAGAAAGCAGTAGAGAAATAATCTACTCGCATTTACACGGAAGGAAGGTGGTGAACAATTTAGGAAAACACACCATCAGTAGGCCCAACCGGGATTCGAAACCCGTTATCAGCAGGGCAATATATCACGAGAGTGACGCCTTAGACCATTCGATCACTGAAACGGGTGATATTTTTATTAAATACATAATTGTATAACAAAATCAATATATTTTCCAGGAAACTGGAATATATAGTAAACCATGACTCAATTTTTTCGGGGAAAGAAAAATACTTTACTACTCTTATTACCAAAAGAGAATGGCGTATCATTGAAATATACACTATCGATATGTCTTAACCTTCAAATGTGTGAGATTAATTTTGTTGGTTTCAAAAATAAAATATATTTACCTTTTTGGGGAATATGAGATTTGAAAATAAAAAGTATATGTAACTTACAAGTCTAAAAATATAAATATCTCAATTTCTATTTAAATTTATTGGTTTTCAACATCTTGCAGTTTCGTGGACTTAAACTAAATTTGATAATTCCACATAATTTACGGTTTTTTAATATTCTGGACAAATATCCCATAGCTCGGCCAGTAGGCTTGGGTTCGAAGCCCATTTGGATTCACAATATATGACCTTTTCACAATATGGGTTTCCAAGCGAATTATGGTGCATTTCCATTTAATCATCTTTAATGATACATTTATAAAACGGGTCATTAAGGACTCAATTTATGAGTGAAGAGGTAGTTAGCACCGGAAGAAATGCACCTGCATCAGCGTTGAGAGAACCACAGTGGTAGATAACATAAGTAACCCAGCCTACAATGCAGCCGGCCGATATTCGAACCCTGACCTCCCTATCAACAAAATATAAGAGGGCTTGACAGGCAGAGATGGGTGTGCACTTGAGTTCTTGATTTAATATTGTAGATATTGTACTCTATTAGGGGTGCTGTTCCTCGCCAGGACAAAGCTGTCTGCTGAGGCTCGAAGGCAAAAAGGGTAATTGTTTTCACAGTTTTTATAGCAGAACTTTTTTTGGTCAAAATAGATAAAATCATGCTTCAATTTAAACACAGAGCTTGATTTTCTTCACATGGTGACTTCAACATTTCTCCAATATCTGCCAAGGGTGTCCTGAAATTTAATGACAACTTTCTCTCTTCATTAAAAAGTGTGTCGTCTAATGCCGCTATTCTCGTGACAGATTCACAACTGTTGATATTACCGTGTGAAGAAAATTAAACTCTTATTATGTTTCTGCTGGAGATTTTTTTTAAAGTTTTGTTATAAAAACTGCAAGAATAATACCCTTCCTTCACGTTCCCTTTATTTCCACCGTAGGGGTGCTCAAGTGACTTAAGTTATTTTGACTTTTTATCTTTTTGTAGTTAAATAATATGTACCATCTGGAATAACCAAATTTTATTCTAAAATAAATATTATTGGGGATCTTCCCAAATATTTACATTGTTATATAAATACTACTACTGTAGTTATTGAAGTTTTAATGATTGTAAGACTTCAATTAACCTCAACAACACGTTTAAGTTGTTCTTATAAGCATACAAATGTATATTATAGGAGATCCTCAACAATGTCAATCATAGAACAAAAGTTGGTTTACGAAAGAGTACAAATTATTAAAAAAAAGAGAGAATGTTAAGAATAACTCAACACTTTCTTGGAAACCCTTAAAACATATTCTCCTAGTCCTATTCCCTATGTTCGAATAACTTATTTCGCTAATAGTCAGTTCTGGCATTCTAGCATGCTATTATATAGGACGGTGGAAGAAAGGGTCACTGGAAAACAAACAGGTTTAGGAATAAACTGTTAATTCAATCAATCAATCAATCAATCAATATGACAGTGTGTAGGTTTTTCAACTGTCCCAACCATCGCGAGACGCGCAAACAAGCGGTGAGTGCTGAGCGCGCAATGTGTCTAGATTCCTCTTAGTACTTTTTTCTGATTGGAATTACGAGGGTATTTTTAATGTAACGATATGGTTTACAGTTTTTAATATAAAATGGGATGGTCGTTGCAATCGACACATCTTCAAAGCGCTATAGTAAAGTTGTATCTACTTCATATGTTTTGAGATTCTATTATAATTATTTGTGACTTTGATGGGTGAGGAGTCAAATGCCTATGCTACCCCTCCTCCCCCACTAATATTTTAACACAACTTACAAACAAATAATACTTATAACAACCCACCCAACCAACTCTAGTGCTCAGAGTCAAGGGGGACCGTGGTTACCACTCCTGACTCGGATGACCAGTGTTCCCCTCCACGGTGAGCTTGCTATGGCCGCACAGTTCCGGGAGATTTTTAATAGGAACAATTTCCGAAGTGGTGGCTTGTGGTGGAGGGGTTGAGCTAGACTGTCGAGGACGGAAAGGTTGAGGTTCGAATCTCGCTCAGGTAAACTGAAGGTGTTTTTTTAAATGGCTTTCCACTTTATCTCACCGAAAATGCGGGTTCAATTTCTCTATATTCAACCTTCCCAATTCCTAGCCAATAAGCGTATAACCCGAACGGGTAGTAAGACGCTGTGCTAGGTCTAATACTACTACTACTACTACTAATAATAATTATAATAATAATAGTCTAATAGTAAATGAACAATTTCCAAAACGGAACCCTTTCCACCTTACCTTTCCTCCTTACAATCCACCCTATCTCAAGAAGAATGATGTCGCAATATGTTCTAGGGTGTCAATCTTGAAATAGATCAGATTGCCGCTGACAGGGCCTCAGCTGTAAGCACTGGGGGATGGTTTCCCCATCCCTGTTTTACGTTAGTGAGGGTGTATGTCTTATAAGCTACACCAACCTCCTCCCCTAATACCCACCCTCCGAATAAGTAGTTAATAATCTTGGTTAGAACGTATTACATTGATGAAAACAAGAAAAATCTCAATTATTTTTTTCTTTTCAAATGAAAAACACAGAATACAGAACTTTTTTTCGTTTGAGCGTAATCTTGTATCTGATCTCTCGGACGTGAGATTAGCCTTTCACTTTTATCCCGGCAAGATGGATAGTCTTATTTTCCCTCGTAAGAAGGGTCCCGATAAACCCGACTATCCAAACATGACCTTGATGTTATTCAGAGAAGAGAAGGACTCGCAGATTGCAAGATGAGATGCCACAGATTAGATAGATGACAGCATTCGCATGGCCGGTGCAACAGGGTGGAATCGAATCACGTCCTCCCGGACCAGAGTCAAGTGTAATAGTAGCAGGCATTAAAAATAGGGTACTCAGGCACCAGAATAGGTACTTAAGGAAAATAAAGCACTCAAAAGGCGATGTAAAATTGATTTTACTAGCTACTATTTTATCACCTAGAGCCAATTCACGTTGCTGTTTTGTTCTTACCGGCCCGTCTCGTTTCTCGTTTGGGCTATATACTGTACATATGTTGTACTAATTACGCTAATGTGTTAGAGCAGGCCTGTCCAACTGGAGGCCCCCGGACACACTAGAAAAGTTTTAAAAATATATAGCATCATCCAGGAGTTCCTTAAACATGATCAGTCTTGAACTGTGTAACATGTATACGTATTATTCACTGCACTGTACTGTATATTATTTATTATAATACTTTTAATGTGATATATTAATTTATTAGTCTATAGGCCTATCACGTAACATTCGTGTACAACTACAGTTCAATTTATCCCAAAATTGGAAATACCACACATTGCGGCCCGCACGCTGTCTCGGGATATAGAATGAGGAGGCCCTTAGCTAACAAAGTGGGACAATTCTGTGTTGGAGGTTAGTGAGGTGGAGTTTGGAGGAAGTGCATTTACACTGGAGGGAAGAGAGTGAAGGACCGTATAGTAAGAAAAACCTTAAGACACCAGACCCATCTACATCTCCCTTTCTTCACAGTCCAGTCTACTGCGAGGGTTACAAGGGCCATATGCTCCTAGATAATTGTCTTGACTATCCATAATGAAATAGGTTATATTTTCAGATAGAATGATTGTTTGAAATTTTAAAAGCTGAATTCTACTTCACCGGATGCTAAGGAACAAAATTTAAAATTTGCCTTTTTTCCGAAGGAGTTGACTTTTCTCCTGCAATGGAATGCCGTTTCTTACCAAGATGTCTGCCACTGCTCCCTTTGTCCTCCACAAAACTACGCTTATCGGAAGGTATTTTACAAGGGTCGATTTTTAAAGCTACTACAAACAGGTATAATATGCTACATACAACTTACAATTTCTGAGAAAATTGAACTGACGCTTTCCGCAGAAAATCCATACAGTATGTAAGAGAGCGGCCAAAGGCGAAATAGGCTCATTAAGGCTCTTATTCATAAAATAGGCAAAAACCAACATAATATGCAATTAAAGAGGCGCTGTAAAATGAACACATTGTACTCTCAATAAAATGAAAAATAAATAAATATACATATATATCAACTGCTTCTGATTTACGATCAAGGGAAAGAAAAGGCAAATAGACAGGGAAAATTCGGTCCCTAGTGATAACCCTCAGCCCACTCCTGTCGCTGTAAAGAGTCCTTCCTTGTTTACGTTTCAAAGTGTTGGGAGCTGGAAAAATATCCCTCAGGTTGACATGAGAAACACCTTCCTGACGTACCTTTCTATAGTCAGATTTAGATAAAAAGGAACTTTTTTAGACAGAAAAGTTACTGAAAAAAATTAATGACATTTTACGTAGAGTTATGTGATCTGCAGCTCTAAGTTTATAAAGAAAAAAATAAATGCCTTTGAAATAATACTATTACAGTAAAATGTTAACAATGTGGGAAAAAAAGTATTAACGAGCGTTATAATATTGGACAAGGAATTATTGGAATAATAGAAGCTTCAAATAGTTGAATTGACAAATTAAATGGGTAAATTAGTAAGAAAAGTGGTTAAATTTGATGTTCATTCCAGAGTGCTACAATAGTAAAAAGTTTTTAAATGATGAAAAAATAAAAGCGTAGAAACAATATTGGTAAACAAAATGGAGAAAAAGGTTTTCCGTTGTGTATTATAGTAGTAAAAGTATTTCAAACTTAATTCTATTACTATAATCATTCCTTATCCAAGCAAAACAACATGTTTGTATGATCTTGCTATACACGTCCGAGACTCGTGTGATTTAAAAGTGCTTCACCGCGGTGACGTAATTCACCCCCCCCCCCCTTCACCTGTCCAGCTCGTCTTCTCATGACGATCAGTAACTTTGTTACATAATTAAACTTGGACTTGGAGATCTAAAGTTTTCACTTGAATGTATGAGCTAACTATGGCAGACAATGAGATGACACACATTGTGATTTTAACATCAAAATAGAGTTCAGAATTTTGGAAACGTATAATCAAAGTTTGTTGTTTAGACAATCACGAATAAGTATTATATTCTACTAGAATTTGTAGATGAAAACAGTCGACAGGCAGCTTGTCATGTTATTACAATATGTGAATACAGAATATGATTTTGCAAATATAGCCCAATCATCATAGAAAGATTATTTTAGAAAATACAAAAATATATTTTTGTGGTCAACATTAATATCATTTTAAGGTGACCTGGCGGTCTAGGGGTAAGGTGCCAGACTTCTGTGCTGGCGGCCGGGGTTCAATCCTCGGTCCCGTCACAGATTTATCTGATTACCAAACCCTTCCTTCACCTCTGACAAGACATCTTGTGTATGTGGGGAATGCCAGCCCTCCACCGTGGTTCGGATTCCACGTTAAACTGTAGGTCCTCCATTTCATCTCACAATCACCCTACCATTACACATTAGCGTAAGTGCGTATAACCCGAACGGGTAGTAAGACGTGGTGTTAATAATAATATAATTTTACTATATTATCCATAGTAATAAAATGAAGTGTTTGTTTGTGTTGCCCAGCCAAATCTAGGTGATCTGAAATTTTTAACATGGGTGGAATGCACCTCAAAGCAGGATTTTAAAATTTTTAATTAGGCTATTTTTAACAAATTTTTGAAGAAAATATTGTTAATCTGATTTAGAATTACGTTTCAAAGATAGCTGTGATAAAAATATGCCACATCCTCCTCGTGAAAAAAAAAATGTGTACGAAAATGACGGTAATTGTAAACAATTTTTGTGTGACCACAGTGGGTCACGAGCAACGGCGTGCGGGGTTGCTAATAAATAGAACTTTATAGCTATTGATACATATCAAATGTAGAGGCTGCCGGTCACATCACTTGATGTATGAATATGCGAAAGTAGATATACACGAATTACAGCAGTCAACTATTTGAATTAGTTCCAAAATTCACCGTTAAATGTCATCATTGTATGTTCCCGTTAGTTTCTTTTAATTGGCTGAACGCATTTGGTAAATTATTAGAAAAATATTTTGTTAGCACCGCGTCTTACTACCCGTACGGGTCACACGCCTTTGTTCTAATTACACTAATGTGTTAGGAGTGAGGAAGGTTGAATTTAGAGGAAGTACATCCACATTCGAGTGGAAGTAAAGTGGAAAAACATTTTTAAAAATTCACCCTCTTTGCACATGAAGGATCAAACCTCAATTTCCCATATTCAACAGTCTCGTCTATTGTAAACGTAACGCCTTAGACTATGCGGCCAACGAAGCGGGCTAGAAGAGTATCGTGTAAATAGTAAGTTTGTCAAAGTAACATTGTTATGCCTCTAATTTAAAGTTGTTTAACTATGTAGCCGTCTGTACATAGACATCTTCAGAAGCGCATGACATAATACTCGGCTTTCATCACGTGGTTAAGGTGCGTCGCATTCAGTTCTTATAATAGCCCTCGCTACTGCACGTTTCCCCGACGCCAAGACAGCTCCGTCGTCACCACGGTTCGTGCGGCCTTCAAATGGACAATTAAAACGGAACAAAAATAAACGTGAGTTCCTTCACCGCTTTCGGCAAGATCGAATTAAAACAAATTACAGTCACAAAAAATGTACTGGCGGGTTAAAAAAAAATCTCGTAGGAATAAACAATATTAAACAACTAATAATTTTGACAAAAAATAAAAATGTATTATAGCTGTAGTGCCATAAATGTCACAACCCCCAGACGTCTGGAACTATAACCGGTTTAGGAAGTAACCTAAAGGTGCGTCTTCGCCGGTACAACATTGTTGGCAGCACGCGTTGACAACACGAACGTGAAAAAGCTGTTATAAATGTTGACAGCATTCGCGTGGCAACAAAAACTAGTTTCCCTCCAACACCAAAGAAATGTTGGCAACATTGTTGTCAACATAGCTATCAGCATATACATTGGTTTGGTGCCTCCGCCCGACAATGTTGTGTTCATGCTGTGTGCGCCATTTATTGATTAATGCTTATTTTAGATAGGAAGATTCTTATTGGCTCTATTTGTTTATAGACAAACCAAAAAACCTAAGTTGTAGATCATTAACTTTATTTATTTTGTGATGAGGTAATACTATTTTTTTAAATTATTTAATAACTTATGGCTATCGTTTGGATGTTGTATATTTTAGGTGTGAATGTAGGAAACGCGAGTTAAGGCCAGTGTGTTTTTTAGTTTTTATAACTAAACTTTTTTTTAGACAAAACAAATAAAATATTGCTCCAGTACAAACAAAGAGTTTAATTTTCTTTACATGTTCATATCAACAGTTGTTGACTACCATCATGTCAAGGGTGTCCTGGAATTTAATGATAATATTTTGTATCGTAATTTAAAAAGTACGGGGTAGCCTTGTCGCTAATTTGAGCGTTCCAGGGGGAGGGCAGCGGGAGGGCAGGGGGAGGGTAGGGGGTTGGCAGGGGGAGGGCAGGGGGAGGGCAGGGGGATACAAGGTTGTTGTTTTTGTCCACGTTTCACAGCTCGTCTATAATTTAACTTCACCAATGGCAGAGAGATGATGAAGGTAGAATTTAGAGGAACTATACACCCATTTGCGTGCAGGGAGAGTAGGAAATAATTTGGAAAAAAAAAATCATCAGTATACCCAACCAGGACTCAAACCCCAACCTCCCCGTGACCAACAAGGACCAGTAAAGCTTGGCGTTCAGTCAGCGTACACGCCGGTGCAGGTGCAGGTGCAGTTTTACTCCTCCTTATCTTATGACTTTAGATGATTGATATGCGGTAAGATGGGATCATACGTCAAGCTACGTTCATCACCTGTCCCCGCGTCTTACTACCTGTTCAGGCTATAAGCATATTATGTACCAATTATGCTAATGATTATAAGAATGAGGAAAGGTTGAATTTAGAGGAAGTGTAGCTACATTTGTCTGGAGAGGGGGAGAAAGGGAGAGAGTAAGAAACTTTTTCGGGAAAACCCCCCCACAATGCACCCGATCGGGATTTGAACCCCGATATTCCTGTCATGGACAGTATAGTCTTACATGAGAGTGACGCCTTATACCATGCGGCCACCGAGGCAGGTCAACACATCATATTAATATCAATAAAATATTAATAGGCATACAGTTAAAGTTTGTCAAATGTTGGTAGAAAACAAGATTTATTTTTATTCGAGACATTTAACGTGCACTTTCTGAACCGACTGATTATACCAGCACACGACTTACAGACACAACAACCATCCCCCGGCCGTTAATCAATCCCTGTGAAAGGGGAAACCCACATTCCACCTATGATACATTTGTCTATGCCAGGACTCAAGCCCAGGACTCCTGGCTCAGCAGACTGACACGATACCGACTGAGCTTGAGCGAGGATAATATTTGTAAGTGTTCTAATGGTACTAGAGTTGTACTATCTGTTCAATCTCCCACAAGGTGTTTCCCGTGGCGAGAAGACTATATCGTGACAAGCGCACAGTGGGAACACGGGCACCGGGCCTACTTGGCTTGATAAGGTCCACTTACATAAGGAGGCGGGGGGGGGGGGGGGGGGGGNCCACGGATAACACCTAACTTAGTTATGCGGCATGTAAAAATAAAACCTGGCAGGTATGTGAAAATACCTTTCCCAGCCAAAATGGTAGGCCCTTTCACGCTCGCTCATAGAAATTGTTTGCTGATATAGTAAGTCGGCTAAGAAAGTACACGTTAAATAACTTGAATATATAAAAAATAAAAACATGCTTCGGTGGCTGCAAGGTCAAAGACTCGAGGCACCACTATCGTGTCAGACTAGACTGCCGATGACAGGGAGATCGGGGTTCAAATCCCAGTTGGCTGTACTGAAAATGTGTTCCTTAAATGGTTTTCCACTCTCCATCGACACAAATTCAGGTACACTTCCTCTAAGATTTAACATTCTTTCTCTCTAGCTCATTAGCGTAGTTAGTATACATGCTTATAATCTGAACAGTTAATAAGCCGCAGTGCTGACAACAAAAAATAGAACAACGTTTTTAGCTAGCTTGTGTTTTGTTAAATTTACACGAGCTAAATTAGTTACGCCCCTGTGACGGTCCCTCACGGAAGGTAGGTTAAACAAATATTTAGCCAGAAAGGACTTGTGAAACGTGTGTGTCTCGACCTATCCTTTATATAGCTGCGTTATAATGGTCAGAACATAATAATATATTATTTCAACTAATATTTAGACATGGACTAGTATCGTCTCTGCAGAGTAAACAAGAGCTGGTTTACAGTGGAGGTTGGATTGGAACGCCGGTCACAGAGATAAGCGTTGCGCGATGATTGACGTTTGTCTGAGAAGCCATCAAGTAGTACAAGGCTAGTGGCAGGGTAAAGGAAGGGAAAGGCGAAGTTTGTGATTTTCCAATCTAGTTTTATTAAAAAATACATACATTTAATTAACTTGATACCCATAAAATATAGCTGAAAAATGACACCTGGAAACACGCAAATCGAACCCGGAACGTTTAGCTCAGTGCGGCAATGCTCTACCATTGGGCCGAACATAAAATCACTGTTACTTATAACTGCTGAGCAGCTGTCAATCTCTCACGTCCATCACAGACTCCAGCTTGTGCCATTAAGACCCTGGATAGCTCAGTGCTAGCTTAGTGACGCGCTAAGCTAAGACTCACGGGTTCGAGACCAATGTACAGGTTGTATGGAATAATAGTATTATTATTATCTTACTTCCCGTCCGGGCTGTAAATATGTAATTATGTTAATGGGATAGGAATGAAGTAAAGAAAATGTAGAGGAAATGTATCCGCATTTGAAAGGAAGGAAAGTGGGACGCTATTTAGTAAGAAGCACCCTCGTTACTCTTCCAGCCGAGAATTGCGACAGTCAGAATATATGAGTATGATATTTAGAGCTCGTCCAGACGGGGTGGGCCTGTCCGCGCGGTATCGAGCTGTATTGAGCTCCATACTTTCGTTCACACCAGGCGGGGCGGTACAATCGTCCGAGCGGTCTCTGCTGACCGACGCGCGCGCGGCTCGAGTTCTATGAATCTCAATGAGAGCGCTCACACCAGGCGGGGCGGTACATTCGTCCGAGCGGTCCGAGCAAGACACTCAATACCGCGCGCGCGGCTCGAGTTCTATGAATCTCAATGAGAGCGCTCACTTGACGGGCGGATTCGCTCCGGTTTGGACGTAGGCAGGAGAGTGAATTATGGAGCGTTTGGATTCACAACTTTTTGTGGACGAGATGGACAAAAGAAAAGGCCTACCATATGGACATGGAATGCGAAGAATATTCCAACAAGATGAAAAAAAAAGCTTGGACAGAATTGGTGGAACAATTCGCCGATGCCGGAAATTCATTGGGAAAAAAACGTACTTGGTACGTTTGCTCTTTATTACAGATATTTATATTGCGCATATAAGAACAGTAATCCCACGACTCTCCGTACTATAAACGTCAAGGTTTTGGGATGTTTTATTTAACTTTTCTTTTATATTCCTACCGATTCCGTGACGTCTGCACAGATACCGACTGAACGTAGTCTGTAGACCACGTGCCCATTGGTGCGCAGTTTCAATGTCTATTAACATGAAGAGGCGGTCATATGTGGGCCTAGCATATGTTAAATGCGTTGTATTAATATAAATATATTTAATAAACAACGTTGAGATATATAATATGATATCTATCAACACAGTCTTTAAAATAATAATAATATACCGGTCTAATACTCTTAATTTTTTCTTTAAAATGAACTTTGTTGTTGGCTTTTTAAACTATTTCAAGGCAATAGTAAGCAAACAGGGCTGGATTCAGTTTTTTTTATGTCATATTATGATTATGATTATTATTATTATTAGCACCGCGTCTTACTACCCGTTCGGGTTATACGCATTTACGCTAATGTGTAATTGTAGGGTGATTGTGAGATGAAATGGAGGACCTATAGTTTAACGTGGGATCCGAACCACGGTGGAGGCCTGGCATTCCTCACATTCACAAGATGTCTTGTCAGAGGTGAAGGAAGGGTTTGGTAATCCGATAAATCTTTGCCGGGACCGAGGATTGAACCCCGGCCGCTAGCATAGAAGTCTGACACCTTACCCCTAGACCGCCAGGTCACCCATATTATGATAAATAAATAGTTTTTACCATCCTTACACACAACAACAAAAGAAAATTTTCAATGATAACAAAACTAGTCTTGTAAAATAAAGTAGATAAGTAGTTTAAAAAATAAGACTATTTTAGTTCAAGATCATGGAATTAATTTTTTTAGCACCACGTCTTACTACCCGTTAAGATTAGAGTTATACGTTTAGACATACTAATTACGCCAATGGTTTTCTGGAAAAGTAGAGCTATAATTACAGGAAGTGTACACATATTTGGGTGGAGTGAGAGTGGAAAACAATTTTGTAAAAACCAACCTCAGTACACCCTACCAAGATTCGAACCTCAAGCTCTCCGTCATCTGCAGTCTAGTCCAACACTAGAGTAGCGCGTTAGACCACGAAGCCACCGAATCGGGTGGAAATTATTTTAAAATACATTTTGTTGTTCTGTTGGAATGACTTATCATCATCATCGTCATTATCATTATAATTATAGTAATAACAAAATGTTTAACTCTTGCATTCTAAAATATTTTGTTGCCATGTTATAACATTCTTATAAATATATATTATTATTTTACTAAACTGGTTTTGTTATAATTGTAAATTTTCTCTTGTTTTCGTGTGTAAATATTGCAACAAATAGTAAATTACCTAAATACCGTGACAAAATTAAAAAATAAATAATACCACATTTTTTGCGTACTATTCACTAATTCACTATTTAACACCCTTCATCGCAGAACATCTTCCCAGCTTTACTTTAAATAATACAATTATTTTAATCAATAGTGAGAACTCTACATAGACGCCGAACCGACCACTTAAAAGTTAGAAGTATACTTAGTGATATTTTAGAAAAGTGCCAGTAAAATGAAACTACACCTTTATAAGAGGAATGAAAGATATGTACAAAATTAGGAAAGAATTAATGGAATGAAAAATATACTCACAACTTAAAATGAATTAACAGGATAGATAGAAAACTCGCTTTGCTCGTAGAGGGCTCCGCCCCCAAACCCCAGTGAGTTTTCTTTGCAAGTGGATGTAAACTAATGTAATTCCAGAGCCATTTGTTGATAGGTCTTACCGTTTAGCCACAAGAGACCTCCAAAGAAAGGTCCGCACCGACTTTATAGAGGTTTCTCCGCCATTTTGAATTTTTTTCGGGGATTAAAGTTTTTTTTTACTTTTTGGAATTTTCCCTTCAGTTACAGTCTAGAAGCTATAAGTATGCAAAATTTCAAGTTTCTATCTCATCTGGAAGAGGGTAACATTAATGTCAGTGAGTGAGTCAGCCATGTGACTTTATAGTAGTATAATAATAATAATATGAGGTTGTTTTTTTCCCACCTAATTAATATTGTCTGTAATCAACTTGTAACAATCTCTTAAATTTAGTGTTATAATCCCAACTGTCACACAATGACAGCTAGAGTAAATTGTAAACTTATACTTTGCTATATTGTTCCAGATAAGAAGACTATTCAACAAATGCTCAACTAAGTCAGGGCTAATGACGTATTGTGCGTTATCTACTGATTAGAAGCGCGCCACGATGCTATCTATTCAAGTATGGTTTCTGATTGAGATGAAATCATTCACTGATGTAACCAATAAAATGAATGATACTTAAGGTGGGGAGGGCATGAGACGCCAGTTAGGGCCAGGGGTTTTTCAACCTTTTAGGAAAAACATTTTTTCTAGTCAAAATAAATCGAATTCTGTTTCAGTATAAACAGAGTTTAAATTTTCTTCACATGGCGATATAAACTTTTGTTTAATATTTGTCATAATCATGGTGGCATTATCTAACAAACTTTTTAAATGAAGAGGAAAAGTTGTCATTAAATTCCAGGACACCCTTAATAGCTATTCAAGAAATTATAAGGTCACCATACCATGTGAAAAAATTAAAATTTATGTTTGTACTGGAGCCAATATTTTATTTATTTTGACATAAAAAGTGCAAAAACACTGGCTTTATTCCTCGCATACCCTTCCATTCCACCTTAAGGTGG
>CABFVX010003385.1:68727-78782 GCA_902151425.1 Timema shepardi
GTGCTATTAAGCATGAGCTTAGTGCATTAATTTTGCTGTTTTTATAGCATAAATTTTTTTGACAAAATAAATCAAATATTTCTTCTATAGAAACATAGAGTTTTGTTTTCTGCACTTGCTAATCTCAACAGTTCTTGAATAACTGTCATGAGCATAGCGGCATTTGGTGACAAAACTTTTTACACAAAGTTAAAGAGTTGTCAATATATTCCAGGATACCTTTGACAAATATTAAACAACTGTTGAGATTAGCATGTGCAGAAAACTAAACTCTATGTTTCTATAGAAGAGATATTTGATTTATTTTGGCCAAAAAATGTGTTATAAAAACTTCAAAAATACTGCCTTAAACTCATGCTTAATAGCACCCCACCTTAAGTACTTAGAAATGCAACCAACACAATTATACACAGTCCATATCCGTAATCACGTGACCGTGACAACCAATGAGAAAGTTGGAAACTATGTCCAATTAAGATCTTAGAAAGAAATATTTTTAGCGCTAGGCTCAAGCAGACACCTATGAAACAGACGACATCACAGCTATACTATTATTAACACAACATGATATCTCCATAAAACGTACAGTATAGGTTGAAGTCTGTAAACGCAGTCACAAATAATATATTTAAAACATGAACTGGTTGGTGTAGATATGATAGTGCTTTCATGCGTCGCACTGAGCTCGGTACTCCTTAGCTGTCCGTATAAACTAGTCCTTAGAAAGTTAAAAGTCGAGTCAACGTAAGGACTAAGGAATTAAGATAAGGACTCTGTAGACAGTACTGGACATACACGTCAGGAGTAATGACCGGTATAAATAATTAAGAAAGGGCAGTAGATGGTTTTAGGTCACCGGGCATCACAACGGCAGTATTCATATTTTTATCCACCAGATGCACATTTTCTGACACTTTATAAAGTTACTAGAGTTGTTTCAATGAATCATAACGGTGAAAGGGGATGTGTCCCTTTCAACAGATTGAGACTAATACAGATACAGACTATGTGGCTTTTGTCAATGTTGGCAAGTATGACACCGGTTTACAGAGTACTTTCCATTTATAACTCTTAGTTTGCTTGGTTCAACTATGGTGTGGCAAGCTTACCTTGCTTGGTTCAACTATGGTAAGGTAAGCTTATCTTGTTTTGTTCCACTATGGTGTAGTAAGCTTACCTTGCTTTGTTCCAATATGGTATAGCAAGCTTACCTTGTTTTGTTCCACTATGGTGTGGCAAGCTTACCTTGTTTTGTTCCACTATGGTATAGCAAGATTAACTTGCTTAATTCCACTATTTTATAGAAAACATAGCATAGTCACACTATTATATAGCAAACTTACCTAGCATTGTTCATTCTACTATTTTATAGCAAATTTAACCTAGTATATAGTTCCACTATTATATAGCAAACTTACCTAGCATAGTTCCATTATTATTTAGCAAACTTACCTAGCATAGTTCCACTATTATATAGCAAACTTACCTAGCATATTTCCACTATTATATAGCAAACTTACCTAGCATAGTTCCACTATTTTATAGCATACTTAGGCCTACCTAAAATAGTTTCACTATTTTAGAGCAAACTTACCTAGCATAGTTCCACTATTTTATATCATACTTACCTAGCATGGTTCCACTATTTTATAGCAAACTTACCTAGAATAGTTTCACTATTTTACAGCAAACTTACCTAGAATAGTTTCACTATTTTACAGCAAACTTCCCTAGTATAGTTCTACTATTTTATATCATACTTACCTAGCATGGTTCCACTATTTTATAGCAAACTTACCTAGCATAGCTCCACTATTTTGTATCATACTTACCTAGAATAGTTTCACTATTTTACAACAAACTTACCTAGTATAGTTGCACTATTTTATAGAAAGCTTACTTAGAATAGTTTCACTATTTTACAACAAACTTACCTAGTATAGTTGCACTATTTTATAGAAAGCTTACTTAGAATAGTTTAACTATTTTACAGCAAACCTACCTAGCATAGCTCCACTATTTTGTATCATACTTACCCAGAATAGTTTCACTATTTTACAACAAACCTACCTAGCATAGCTCCACTATTTTGTATCATACTTACCCAGAATAGTTTCACTATTTTACAACAAACTTACCTAGTATAGTTGCACTATTTTATAGCCTACTTACCTAGAATAGTTTCACTATATTATAGAAATCTTACCTAGAATAGTTTCACTATTTTACAACAAACTTACCTAGCATTGTTCCACTATTTTATAGAATACTTACCTAGCATGGTTCCACTATTATATAGAAAACTTACCTAGAATAGTTTCACTATTTTACAACAAACTTACCTAGCATTGTTCCACTATTTTATAGCATACTTACCTAGAATAGTTTCACTATTTTACAACAAACTTACCTAGTATAGTTGCACTATTTTATAGCCTACTTACCTAGAATAGTTTCACTATATTATAGAAAGCTTACCTAGAATAGTTTCACTATTTTACAGCAAACTTACCTAGCACAGTTCCACTATTTTATAGCATACTTACATAGTATAGTTCTACTATTTTATAGCCTATACCAAGCATAGTTCCACTTATATAAATTTATTATTATTTACTTTATTTATTACTAAATATATATAAAATATATATTTTTATATTGTCGAAATTTATTCAAGGGTTTCACTACTTAGGTAAAGTGATGGATTATTGAATACAACTATTTTTCTTCTCAGGACTTTAAGGTATCTTAGTAGAGGCTTTAGGTTAAATTGTTTTATTTTAAATTGAGTCATCATTTTCCTCTCTGTAATATGCTTCCCTATTTAGTGGGCCGAAATGGTTCAAATCTAAAAATGTTTTTATATAAATTTCCTGAGATAAAACCAACCCTTGGTTGGAGATGAATGAAACAATGATACATTGTAGAGTAGGCCTAATAATTATTATGTAACACGTATTGAGCTCGATTCTCAGATTACAGCTTTCGTTCTGGGATACAAATATTTATATATTTATTTATTTTACTCGTCAGTCTATCAATGTTATTTTTATAATTTCTAAAATAAAAAAAAACAACTTTTCGTGTAGAATAGGTTCCTTAGTATTGACAATTTTAGAATAATACATAGGTCCCCCTTATAACTTGGTGGCGTGAGTTTAATATTAACGCAACCTACTGGGTTTAATTAAAACGCTGCAATCACAACCTGGTATATCAAGCAAGGTGCATTAATTATCAAAGCAACAAACAGTCAATAGTGAAATGCCTACCGGCAGACACCGTATCATTATTGCATAGCACATCACAATACTGCAATAATTATAATAAGTTTCTACAGGTGAATAAAAGAAGATAGCGAGAATGGCTTACCAAAGGTGAGAGAAGTCTTGATTTACTTGGGTCCGATTCCACACGCACTCACACGTTTCAAGACTATTTTATAAATGCTCACTTCTCTAACCTCTCACAAGAAAATACTTTCAGCTGATACAGGCCTTCAAAGAATTTATTAAAACAAAGATACTTTGATTTCATCTTTGAAAGCAAACACGTTATTTTGTACTAACACGATTCAATAAAATTGTATTAGCTCAATAGTAGCATATCTTTACTAAGCTCTTGGGACCACTGCAACTTTTTCTAATCGAAATGTTGACGTGCGCTCTAGTAGTGTGTATAGTAACTATCAATGCGGCGCTGCTCTAAGCGGTAGTATTATAAAACAACTTGTATGACCGATAACGTTAGCTCTATCAACAAATAAAATAAATATTTTAATATAATTAATCTATATCAAAAATGTTTAAGATGTATTAAACTATTTATAAGCTTGAAATAATATACATGCCATTAATAGGTATTCAGTTCTTTGTATATTTTGTATAAATGCTTAGTTTTTTTAATAACATATATTTTGCTGGACTAATACCAGCTGTTTTAATGTTTAATTGTTCAATAGGTTGTGCCAGGGACAGATTCAGTGGGGGTTAGCCCTCTCCCCCTCCTCAAGATTATTTTTTTAGTTAGTATCAACAATAGTAATTAAAAATCAAACCAATTAAATCAATATTATAGTCACTACTATTTATATTGTATCGTAATATTTCAATATCTAGTTGCTTTGCGTGTCAATCACTGGACATAATTGATTTATATTCTAACACATAATCTAGCTAACAAAAATGAACTAGATACAAAAATAAACCGTGAACCATTGTGTGGCTTTTTAAATTATTTTCTAATTAATCTCAAAATTACTCTAAATATTTGAAGGAATTTTCCTAGGGTGAACCTTCCAGCCCTGGTCCCGTGAGCGTGGTTCCCCCTTTGCCCCCACTAAAATCCTGGCTCCACTCTTTGGTTGTGCTATAAAAACCCACACGGAAAAATGCAATTATTTTGCTTCGGCGTATTTACTAAATGTAGTGAAGGTAATGTGACCCCCCTTTTTAAGTTCTATAACCAATATAACTTAACCCTCCTACTAAGTAATATCAATTACATTCAAAACATTAGATGGTGGCATGTGTCTTCCCTATGTAGGCCTATAAATATTTCATATGGTCCTACAAACTATTTTAGTAAAGATAATAATAACGTTATATTATTTGACGCCCATTCCTGAGGCTGAATGCTAAATTATGAAAGATACGAGCAAAAGGTCCTTATTTGATCCTAAATGGTGCCTACAATCATTTACTATTTTTGATCTGAATAAGGTTCCTAGATTAAAGAGAGGAACACAATGTATAATTATTTTAAAAAAAATCTAATTTATGAAAAATGCAATAAAGTTTATCACAACCAGAGTCTAAGATATACGGGTCTGGCTACACTTTAGTTCCAGTGATTAGACATTGAAGACAAATGGCGCTAGTGCTGTTGCGGAATAGCGCGCACGCAATTTAAATTTTGAAGAAATGTTTGAACCTCCAAGTTTACATTTTACTGCTATACAGTAGTTATTTCATCCCGAATGTGGTAACTGGTAAATAAAAATAATATCTCACAACAAATGATAACATACAAATTACAATTTAATCATTTTCTTATTGATATAATATAATTTAAATTTATTTGAAATACTGTATTATAAATCATATGCTAATTATTTGTTCGGTAAAATTTGAACATATAAACATGGTTATAAATTATTATTTCAATAATTAATAGCTGTAGGAGGGTACTAAGGCATAAAACAGTCTTACCATCTAGCTAATAACATCTGAAAGTAGTTTTGATTTAATCATGACTATTAAAAAATTAAATTATATTAAATAGGCCTAAATATGATTATAGTATAATTTGATTAGCTGTTTACTTGCAATACAAATGGTAATAGAAATATCTTAATGATTAGCTGTTTTGAGAAAATATAGTGTTTTATTTGTGTCAGATCTAGAGCACCTTCCCAAACTAAAAAGTAAACGTGTTTATTTTTTATATAAATAATGGCTGAAGTTAAGGCAGTAGAAAAATCACTGTTATAAATAAACATACAAGTAGCCAATGACATAGGAGGGGTGGTAACTGATATCTAAAAGAAGTTTTTTTTATTGCAAACATTGATCAGCCAATGTGGAAGTAAAGAATATAAAACTAACATTAATTTATAAAAAGCAATTGCGCACTTCCCTTTTGCAAAATTATTTCATCCCTACCTGTTACAATCCACTCTCGTAGAATATCTTTAGGCCAAAATATTTTTCACAAAATTTATCACTAGAATTTTTTTTTCTAAAGTTCTCTTGACCAGAAATCTTTCTTGTACTTTTTTCTGTCAATTCACGTCTATCGAAATTTGAAGGCGTACATACATTGACATGACAGTTGTAAAACAATCTGAAAATGTACAATTATTGTTATTTTTGACATGTAAATCCACTGTGCAGGAACAAAATCTTTTATATCTGAACAGTTGTTATTTTAAAACGTCACAACAATCAGCAACGATCACAACGCTTTCTCATATAGAGGCAAATCGTACAACTAAAAATTTTCAACGTCTGATCAACATAGGGTTTTGAGTATAGTGTCATAGGAGTGATCACAACACATCTAAAATAAATTAATATCCATCAAATATATTCGCATAACCTATAATTAATGTTTAAAGTGATTTTATTTTTAATTAAAGCTCCAAGTCAATTAAATGTACTGGGTATTAGTTTGTTTTAAATTAATTTAAATTAATTCAATTGTAAGAGTCGAGTGATAAGTAATACTAATAAGTATAGTGTGGTTGCCATACGTTTGTGGGAATCAGAGTGTTACACACGTTACTAAAACTGCTTTCATAAATCCATACGTCATGCAGCTATATATATATATCAATCCATCCATCCATCCATTCCACTGATTCCACTGGATAGCCTGGATTTTAATACACGAACCCCCCACCAATTGACAACTCCTCTCTCACCCCCTTCTCCTTGGACTCCACGTATTACTACCCGTTCGTTCTATTCCAATATTTACACACATAGGAGGAAAACAATGAGAGAAGTAGAATTCATTGGAATTGTATCCGTATTTACGGAAAGAAAGACTGTGGGAAACTATCGAAAACAAATTCACCTCACTACACCCGGCCAGAATTCGAACTTGACCGCCCAGTCATCAGCGCTTCATTTAAAATTAGATTTACACCTTAATCCGCGTATCTTCTAATGAAGATATTTTACAGAATGTTTTTAAAACAAATTTTTTAACACGTGCGTGTGATAATTATCAAACAATAAAAGGCATACATTTAATTTTTATCTCAAAATTAAAGCATAACCATATGGACCCGTACCATCCCCGTAATGACATATGCAAGATAACCTATTGTTCTAAAGATGTATTTTGAGCTCCAAGAGTTAAATTATAAATATTTATTGAATTAATTTGTCGTTTAAAATAAAATAAGGTAAACTGGCTACGAATAAGTGTTTGGAATCATGTTTGTAACCCATATTAACATACTATAAAAACAAACACAACGGAATAACTAAAATAAAAGTCTGATGGTGGAGTTTTTATGGGAAAGTATTGTAGGCTTATATATTTAATTGTATATCATATTAACAATAATAATACAATGAAAATATTAATAATGATGATAATTTTATTATTTTCTCATTTTCCTTTAAAGTGCTAGCCAACAGTAAAGACCTCCAACAAGCTAGCATTTAAATAAACAACATAAGGACACGTGGGTTACACAATAATAAATAAATTAGATTAGCGCATAGGAGATTACAATGAAACTAAATTAGTGAATAAATAATATTAATAAATATTATTGTTTAAAAGACCAAGATAATATTATATTTCTATAACATTTAATAAACACAGTTATATTGAAAACTGCCAGTTTAAAAAAATCCTTCTCAAATGCTTTTTTTTTCATATAAATTTAATTTAAAAATGAAGCTTAGAAACTGAAACCAAATTTTTCCCGCTGTCCCTGCCGACCAGAATGGGTCGATTCTCAATATTTATGGCTCCATTTCCTTTTAAGGTTTAAAGGATTTTCTACTAAATGTATTAGTGTGTTATTAATTTGTGTGCACAAAACTTAATTTTAATTTTAAAAAAACTGTGAAATGGAGAAATTAATTTCCAAAGATGAGGGTGGTTTCATTTATCTAATTTTCAAAAGTTTGGTTATTTCCATATAGATTAAAAGTTTAACTAATATTTATTTAAAGAATAAAGATTATGATAAACTTATAAACTTGGCATGCACAAACATTTGCTTAGAGACTTTAAATGAAAGTACTAATTATTTGTGAAATTATTACTCAGCTTGTGTGAGATTAAAACTGAGCGACCAACTTAGCTGGTCGAACGGTCTCGCGATAGACTATTTACTCAGTACTTTGGCATGAGTTTATAAATTATAAACTTCCAGGCAAGGAAAAGTTGATAAAATACAATCCTGTTATCTATGGCCGTATCTTGTGGTAGGTTAAATAGTTTACTGCTATAATTTGATTTTATATTATTAAGAGTTTGCATCACGTGCCAATCAACTCTGTGATACAGTCATTTAGACCAACATTATTGCTCGCGGATAATTTCTGATCAAACATAAATGTAAATAAACAGTTGATAGAAGTTACTAAAACTTAACATTGTTTAGATATTAAATGATATTTGGATGAAAACTGCAATTGAAAGGCCGTTTTTGACCATTTTATAATGACTTCAAAGGTAAGAAATTTGCATAAATCTTCATTCTGTCTTAATAGGGATATACTGTAGTTATTAACAATCGCTTTGTCCTCCATCGTCACTGAGTAAAATGTCGAGTAATCATTCAAATACGAATGCACTGCACATTTTTCTGGTGTATCGTAAGTTTTTTCTTCTCACTTTTACTCCCAAACCTCGCGCGAGTTGATTTGGGCCTGCTATTATGAACCCTCTTATTAATTTAATTGGATATCTCCTGTTTTACATAAATAATAATAATATTTATCACCGCGTCTTACTACCCGTGCGAGTTATACGCTTTAAGTACTAATTACTCTAATGGATTAGGAATTGGGATGGTTGAATTATAGGAAGTGAACTCGCATTTGCGTGGAAAACCATTTAGGAAAAACCACCCCCAGTTCACCCGACCGAGATTCAAACCTCGATCTCCCCGTCCTCAGCAGTCGAGGTCAACACGACAAGCGCGTTAGCCAACTACGCCACCGAGGCGGGGTTTACATAAATAACATTACTTGCATAATCAACTTTAATTTTAAAGTATTATAGTGACATGAAAATATGACTATCGACAGTTTATATGTTAATTATACCAGACCATAAACACCCACAGGAAAATAATTCTTCCTAAAGGGTTAATCAAAAACTTTGACCATAGGTTTTCAAAATAACGATTTTGTAAAGCAAAAACGTAACAACTTTTTTAAATCTGAAAGTCACGATTGTATTTGATCTTATGACCTACCAAAATCCTATTAATTAAAGTGGATATTTAAAGTAAACTTAAAGTGACAAAATGACTTAAATGTTACTTTAAGGCGACTTTAAGAACGTGTAGCAGCACTTCCGTGGAGGGAGAGGGGGAACACTCTCAGTACACATGACTGGGGTTGAACCCTGATCTTTACATCATATGCAGTCTAGTCTATTGCGAGAGTGACGCCTTAGACCATGCAGCCAACTCTTCAGTTACTGACCAAAAAAATGTAAAAACTAAAATGTCCTGATCTTACTCAAGGAAACCACGCTCCTAGAATCCCGTGTTTTGATAACAATGTCCAGACATATACTTCCCTTATGCAGTCATCTCATAAAAACAAAATTTAAATAATTTTTTTATAAAATTCAAATTCAAAACTTACTATGAAAGTTTTCATGCTCGCATTAAGGAAAAAATTTGAATAGTTAGTAGGTATAGTCTATTTTTTTAAGAAATATAATTGCCATCCGAATTGCATCTTTTTGAAGAACTACTTTTTTTTATATGACCTACATCTTTACTTCATGGGTAATAAATAAATTTAAAAAACAAAAATAAAATTAGTTTATTTAATTTTTTCCGACCTTGTGACTCTGCCATCCTAGGCCACTAACTGTTCCCCTAATCCCCTAGCCCCCTGGTGACAGAGGTGTGTGTGGCATGTTCCGGACAGATTTGAGACCTACGATCTCTCTCTCTCTCTCTCTCTCATACAATATTCTATTCCGTACATCTGATAACGCATCAACGTCCAGTGGAACCTATTGACAGTTCTAATGGCGAGCCTTTCGTGAAGACTTGTCCACACAGTTGACATAGATCAGCTGCAGATCTACGTGTGAAGAGTTCTGTTGAGGAGAAATAAAGACAAAGTGAAGAGAATGTCTGGAAACTGTTACTTTATTGTAGATCAGACTTCAGTCTTGGTTTTAACTTCTACTTACTAGATTACACACTCAAATCCTCTCTCTTATAACTACAGTGATGCACTTATATATTTATTTTGAAGGGAACATACACTAAAGGCTGTAACCAGAATTACATTTTGTTTGGTTTGCGAGGTTGTGGTATGATGGTGTTGGGGGGGGGG
>CABFVX010003386.1:0-16865 GCA_902151425.1 Timema shepardi
ACCATAAACACAGGGTTTTTTTTTCGTCATAATCACGTCACAAAGGTTTGTTTCACTTCCGGATCAAAGCTGTGCAAATACTACTGCGGTCGTCCAAGTCATTGTGTGTTGGCTTCAGTCAGCTATTTATGTTGTCTGGGACATAACGAGTATCATTTGGCATTTAATAATAATAATAATATTTAGCACCGCGTCTTACTACCCGTTCGGGTTATACGCTTTTTAAGTTCTAATTACTCTAATGGATAAGGAATTGGGAAGGTTGAATTAGAGGAAGTTAACCCGCATTTGTGGGGAGGAAGAGTGGAAAACCATTTAGAAAAAATCACCCCCAGTTCACCCGACCGAGATTCGAGCCTCGATCTCCCCGTCCTCAGCAGTCGAGCACAACACGACAAGCGCGTTAGCCAACTACGCCACCGAGGCGGGTTATTTGGAATTTACTTGCTAATTTAGTATACAAAACAACACATATTTACATAACATTGTAAATGTAGCAAAGTGCTCCAGTTTACCGTATCCAAAACACGTGCCTGAAACAGGCTTGCAAACTTCTTTTTGACATGCCTATAACGATTTTATTTGATGTTTCGTGCGTTTTTTAAGGGATAACCCAATAAAATATATAATAAATATTCAGTTTTGACATTTTCGACGCATTTTAAGAAGCAGAGAAGTTGATATAAAATCAGTTTGAATCGCGTGCTTGGTACGGTTCCTTGTAGGCAAAATTATTATGGGTCTAAAAATAGCGTGTATGTGAAGTTCACGCAGTCGAACAGCTGTGGATTCGGAAAATATTGGAAGAATTGGATTTATGGATCAGTTCACGATTATGTGTCCAAAAAAAACTTATCTCATTAAAGTTCAAACCCAAAGTGCAGCTTTACTTGGAATAAAACATTAACCCCGATTATATAAATGAAACTGTTAATTTTATTGAAAGGTCTAGTTTATTTTATAGTAGATTTTGTTCCTCTTCTTGGTCGACATTTTAATTAAAAAAGTTTTTGATCTTTTTTGATTACTTTTCTCATTTAAAATTAATTGCTTATTACTAAATATTCTATCTATTTTTATTTAAATTATTATTGAAAAATGAAGCTGTTTTTGTAAACTTTCATTGTTTTTAAAAATCCAATAAAGTACACCACGTAAAAAAAATGTTCCAGGAATAATAGGCTGTCAACATTTATTTTTAAAATTTAATTTCATGCCTATGGGCATGAAACATGATATCTTACCTTATGTGACGAAAAAGAATTTAAAGTGTTCATAAACCAGGTGGTTGGAAGATATTTGGTCCAAAAAGAGACTAGGCTACTGGGGAGTGGAGGAAGTCACATAATGATGAGTTACGTACCTGTAGTAATCCCAAGTCATTGTCAAGATAGTTAAATCTCGTAGATTATAGCAGCTGGCAGGACATACTGCGTGAATGAAAGAATCTAGAACCGTGTTCAAGGTATTGACTGGCAAACCAAATGG
This sequence comes from Timema shepardi, assembly GCA_902151425.1. Classification (NCBI taxonomy): domain Eukaryota; kingdom Metazoa; phylum Arthropoda; class Insecta; order Phasmatodea; family Timematidae; genus Timema; species Timema shepardi. The sequence goes on from CABFVX010003386.1 coordinate 1,489, forward strand.
GAAGAGACCATTAGGAAGACCTAGACGCAGATGGAAGTGTAACATTAGAATTAACATGTAAAAGATAAAGTGTAATGAGGTGGACTGGATGGAACTAGCTCAAGAGTGATAGGTGGCGTGTTTTTTTAAGTATGGCTGTATCGTCACTCCCCCTTCACTCTAATATGTAGGGGAGGTAACGATAACTATTACAAAGTAAAGCCTGAGAAATATTTCATAAGAGTCAGAGAAATAAATAGGTAATAATAATAGATTGATTATAAAAAAACATAAAAAGATGATAGGGCTACAATTGATCAAATTAAATGCAAGACCAAAGATTAATTTACAGTAATAAATGTCCGTTAAATTGGTTAGGGAAAACATGTAGCTCTTAGAAGTATAAAGGAAAACAGTAAGTTTTATACTGACAAATATGATAGGATTTAACAACTCCAAAAATATAGGAACTTCCCGTACCAAGACGACACGGTAACAGTCAAATCAAGTTAAGTTGATAGTATTGGATTACAAACAGCCGGGCTAGCTCCAGACTACCATCAGAAGGGTCTAAATAGAAAAAAATGGTGAATTAATTACTAATAAAAATATAACTGCAAATCCTATAGTTTCAGATTTACTAAGCTAAATGTCGGCCAGTCTAACTAGCTTGATTTGAAATTAAGAAAGGTCCTATAGACACACTGAATAATAAATGATAATAGGATGGTCTGTAAATTACATTAGCAGATGGCTAACAATCAGGTGTCAACACAAAATTGTACTATGGCCGGTCCTTTCCCAGTGGCTACTGCCTGAGCACTCAATAGTACATTTATACTACTACCCCACTTCCTGGAGTATACGTCAAATATAGTACACTTTAACTTTAAACACTTGGACTAATGAGGTGCCAACAAGGGGCGAATTAAAATACTATATGTGTGGGCCACTATACAAAACTAGCCGCGTTCCGCACTTTGCGCACCAAAAATAGTAACACAGAAAAAGGGGTGCCAACACAACAAGAATTCTGTGAGATACTGACCTAACTAGGTTCTCAAATAAAGGCGTTATACAACCTGCTTGTAGCCATACAAAAATTCAAACAAGCGAGCATGGCGTCCACGGCGTCATGGGATATTGTGAAGTAATAAGGAATTAAAACGGAATAATGAACTTATGGAGAAGAGGAGCCTTAAAGCACGGTCCTTATTACATATAGAGCTCAAAGCCCCTGTATTTAAGCTATGTTATATGAACATTGGGGAAATATATAGTCAGGCTATCTAACTAAAGAAATTAAGTCAGATTGACACAAAACCAAATTTAGTCATTCTGACTAAAACAAGTATGTAGGACCTAGAAAACATTATAGCTGCTTCGACTAACAGAAACACAATTATTCTCTTAGACTACTGCAACAAGTCTGAAGGACTTGGATATTTGTTGAATATTTTAAACATCCGTTGATATTCCCTCGGCGTCGAGGTGGTGAGACCCACGACCCAAACATCAAGACCACCAGTTTTTTTCTTCGGGTGCTGGAGCAGAGGTTCCTTCTTCGAGGATATAATATGATGAACTACAGTAGAATGAACCTAGGGGTCACCCGTTATATACTCTTTTTTTACTCTAAACAGGACCAAATGTTGGCATGTAAGGAGGGAAAAGGAAAGGGGGGGGAGAGGTGGTAATAGTGTAGAAAGAGTTGCCAAGGAAGTCCGCTAGGGCAGCAGTGCTCGTAGCTCGAGGCATTGAACAAACGACAGTCAGGTCCTTGGTCAACATCGAGTGTTCAAGGGTTCAGACGTCTGTTAAAACTGCCACGCCTTCACTTACGACATACTTGCAGAATAGTTTGTCGAAGCATGGTGTTTGATCCAGGAACATCCACCTAAAGTATGTAGAACACAAATGATATTATTGCAGAATATATCAGTTTTACTTCTCTTCTTTGGATTATTATTTCAGTTTAGTATTTTGTGCAGATTACGGTTTGTAGATGTTATTTTACTTGAGTGACATGCTACATGGCAATGGACTGTCGAGCTCCTAATGGCACAGTGTTGGTTTCGTACAATATAATATGGAAATATGCATAATATATGAGCATGAAAATATTGTAAACATGTTTATCTACCTGTACACTGTTCCAAAGTTCTATTTATGAACACTATAAGAACAAAGTCAAAATATTTTACAACACAATTAAACAGTTGAATAAAAAATCAAAAGAATAACAATACACAGATCAATTTGATGTCGCATCAGAAATATTTTTTCATTTACTTATCTCTGGTCTTCTTTGAGTTTTTAAAGTCCATGTTTAGAAAACAAATTCCATTATTGAAATCGATAAAGCATCTACGTAGAATATATATACTAGTTACAGAACAATTTTCATAGTATAAGATTTCATAGAAAAAAATACATATTTTCAGCCAAAATTGATAAACTCTTTATCAGGCTGTCAGTTTAAATATATTGTTTATTTTTATTAAAAGTGGCATATGTAGATAACTTGCTCTATTAACTTTTCTAGCAGTTAGATAAGGTTCTTCAGATGAGAATTGGACTGTTATGAATACATTTTATTGAATGATTTGATTCTAAACTAAAAGTGGAATAATTTCTCAATTCTTTGTTTTGTGTTCCTTGTAAATTCACAACGAGTACTTTTATTATTGGGTATCTGTCTAACAAAAGAGAAATTACATTTTCATAGATTTTTTTTTAGAATCCAATGACTACATCGGTGTAATGAAATTCCTCAAAATATTTCTATAAGCCTCTAGTGAATGGAGTTTTTCATGCAAGCAGCCGATATGAATATTTTTTTAATAAAACTGAACGACTTATTCGTGTCCTTTATTAAGTATTCAAGAAGGCTGTAATATAAATGTAATAGTATTTTTTAGGTTTGCATATAGCCCGATCAGGTACTTAAAACGCGGTAAAAAGAATATTTAAGCGCTTAAGGGTGTAAAAATGTTCATGTATTTTTGACTTGGATCATAAATATCATGCAACATCATGCAGCATAAACATTTAAAACATTTTTAATAACACAAAGAGCTAACTTAAGGCGTTGTATTACATTTTATTTGATAGCAATATTGTTTAACCTGCATTGGTGGGCCCATGTGCTAGGTGTCAGGCTCCTTTAGACTGGTCTTCCCTTGGCAGGGAGGTCATAGTGAGGGCGTATCATGAATGGTTTTACACTTTTATTCCACTAAAATGCGAATACATATTCTTTAAATTATACCTTATTTATCCTTATTCCGTTATTGCAAGTAAAATACATAGCTAGGACGGATAATAAAACTTAGTGGTAAAAAAACCTTCTAGAACTAGAAACTTCGATCCAAGGACAATTCAACAATGTAAAGTGACAGATAAACAAAAAATAAAACCTTGTTTATGTAATTCGCCAAACAGGCAAATATTTCAATTAAGTACCTTTACTGTACTACCATTTTATTTTCTTCCTCCTGGAGAAGACTTGAGGACATCAAGTGGATAGACCGGGCGGCAAATGAATAAATCCAAAGAAGAGTGGGTGAGAAGAGAACCATTTTGTATGTGATTCTTCAGTATATAGCAGATGGATCGGACAAATCCTTAGGGAGAACTGTCCTCTTCACGAGGTCATAGAAGGAAAGGTTGAAAGAAAGATTGAGCTTAGGAAGAAGGATTCAAATATTGGATGATTTGAAGGAAATAAGAAAATTCTGGAAGGAGACAGATGACGGCATTGGCGGTCTAAGTACACCGACAAAAGGAATGGACTTGCTGTAAGACAAAACATACAATAATAATAATAAATCAGAGAAGCACAAACTATCATTGTTCGTGAATAATTATCTTGTCATATAAATTCCAGTCTACTGCCCCAGACCAGTGTGGTGCAACCGGAAGCCCGCGGGCCAAATGCGGTAAACGATAACTGAAAATGTCTTCCTCACAGTATTTTAGAGGGAAATTAAAGCGAAACCCTAGGTGGTAGATGGGGAATATTCAATGATTCAAATAAAAGTATATATATATTTAAAAATGCTTAGATTTTATTTTATTTTTATTTTATTTGATTAGTACAAAGTATGTATAAATATATATTTTTAATTATAAATTGTTTTGTGAAAGTATGTGTGCGTGCATACATTATAATACGTTTCTAGAAATTAATAAACTTATTTTTGGTAGTTGAATTTTTAAAACGCTAATAAATAAAACTATAGTTTTATATATATAGAGAGAGAGAGAGAGAGAGAGAGAAAGAAAGCGAGAGAGAAAGAGAGAGAAAATAATTGTTTATTAAGTATTGTTTGTAGGCCTATATTAATTTTATGAGATTATTAAATATATCGTCGGCCGGCGGTGTAAAGTGATAATCGGGTTTGGCCCTTAGGGTGAATTAAATTGGACTCTCGCACCCCCCTCAAAACATGCAGCCACCGAAGCAGTTATGATAGCTATTATAGTAAAATAAATATTAAACAAAGTATTTATGAGTCAACAAATATTTGTGGTTTTGCATAAATCTTTTCAAATGTTAATAATAATAGGCCCTAACACCGAGTGAGTGAAGTGTCATAGATAAACATTTTTGGAAGGAATGGTGGATATTATAATTTTAATATTTTACCTAATATCTATTTTCTAACTAGTTTTGAGTGAGCATGGTTTTAGTTAAATACATATATATATATATATATATACTGATCTTAATATAAATTCGTCTTCTCTTGACATTGGTTTCAATGTGAATTTCTTTTTTTTACCGATACACCTTGCCTACGAAATTTCTTATTAGTATTAGTTATAACATACGGTACTCTCGTGTATAGTTGCCTTTAAACCTCAAATAAAACAATACCAAGGCTATCAAGGACTTAACCTAAAGGTATATAATAATATATGATATATAATGATATGCCTTTAGGTTAAATAAATAAATATATATAAACATTCAAGAATTAGCTTTTTAAACTAATTAAATCATTAATTAAAACCCTTCTTGCTTACCATACCGGTACTTAGCTTAATTAACTAATTTATAATTTAGGAAACGAATGTGCTATTTTGATTAAAAGTCTTTTTTAATTAATAAATATATACATTACATATCTGAGTACCAAAATTAAAGTACATATTCTTATCTCAGTAAAAACATTTACAAAATTCACATGACGCTTAGGTCATATTTAATTTCAACTTCTTCTTGTGAATGTGAGGAATGCCAGGCCTCCACCGTGGTTCGGATTCCACGTTAAACTGTAGGTCCTTCATTTCATCTCACAATCAATCACCCTACCATTACACATTAGCGTAAGTGCGTATAACCCGAACGGGTAGTAAGACGCGGTACTAATAATAATAATAATAATAATTTAAACTTAGGCATAAAAAGGAGATATAACAAAGTAATGAGATTCGTTTTTGAACAAAAATACTTTTTTTAAAATATTACTAGCGATAACTAATGAAAATCTTGAATACATTTCAAATAATATTTTATTTTATTAAATTCAAATTAGGTTGACTTGGAACAATAAATAAGGTACCATAATTAAATGATGATAGTGTATCCATAATAAATATTTCACGCACCCCCTGGGGTACATGTACTCCAGTTTTTTTTAAACACTAATTTAGAAGAATTGGTTCAATTTCTGTACGGAGAGAAGACAAGAAAGCCACAGTGATAAATGTAATACGGAAAACAACCAACCCTTTAGTACAGTAGTTCTTAACCTGGGGGTATTTATTTACCCCCTGTTGGGTAAAGTGGATATTCATTAGGGGTAACACAAGACAAACGGGCTTTTTTTTATGTACACTTATATTAAACTATCAATTCGAACATCGCCTATTTCCCGCTCTTCTCACCATTTTGTCGTCTCCATTCACCACCACCCCCTCCCCCGCCCACACACATATTCATATATTGCAGAGTTTTTTTTTTTTTTTTGATCAACAGTTTGAACCTTTAGCTGCAAGGAAATATGACCAACGCAGAGTTGAAGTTGGTGACAGATCAATATCTACACAATCGTCTGAGATCAACAAAGAGAAATGCTTATTTACCGGTTCCATCGTTCAACAGTTATCTGTCCTGATCAATTCGTTGAGCCACTATTTCCCGAACATAAATTACCATCAAACCAATTCCTGGATACTGAGATCGCTTTTATACGTATGATGGAATCTTTAAAATTGAGGACGTTTGTGCTAAAGTCCAACTCCTTGTTAAACGCGAGGATAAAACATTGAAAGTGGAATTTCATAGATATACAGGGCTCTAATAATTTTTATTATTATTATTAGCACCACGTCTTACTGCCCGTTTGGTGTATATGCACTTACGCTAATGTGTAATGTTAGGGTGATTGTGAGATGAAATGGAGGACCTACAGTTTAACGTGGGATCCGAACCACGGTGGAGGTCTGGCTTTCCACATATTCACAAGTTGTCATTAATATACGTCTTGTCAGAGGTGAAGGAAGGGTTTGGCAATCAGGTAAACCTGTGTCGGGACCGGGTATTGAGCCCCGGACCCCAGCATAGAGGTCTGACACCTTACCCCTAGACCACCAGGTCACCAATAGAATCTTAATTCCCTTTGCTATTACTTATAAATGTGAGAGTGGTTTCTCGACTTTAGTATCAATAAAAACAAAGGCCAGAAACCGAGTCAATGTAGCGCTCTATCGGAGACTAAACTAGATATCAAAAGACTTGTACATAAAAAAACAATTCTAACCTTCTCACTAATATTTTACCTGTAAAATTTACAGACTTGGTTTTTGTTTTGAATTTTTCTCTTTATAAATATTGTTAGTTCACAACAAGTTTTTTTTTAAAGGAAGGGGTAAAAAGAGATTCTCAGATAGGTCATAGGGGTGACATGACTGAAAAGGTTAAGATTCACTGCTCTAGTGAACTCAGACAAGATTCACACACTTCAATGGCCACGTGGTATGGGACACCACTCTCAAAATATACGGGAATGCCAACTATAGGGAGATCGGGCTCGAATCCTGGTCGGATGTACTGAGGGTGTTCTTTTATAGAATGGTTTTCCTCTATCCCTACAAACCAAGTACTGATATACATCCTCTAAAATTTAACCTTACTCATCCTTAATCCATTTGCGTGGACCTAATTAGTCCATATGCATGCAACAAAAATGGTAGTATAATGCGATGTTATAAAAAAACAATATTCCAACCTCAATACCCTCATCAACAGCAACTCCTATTTCGTGCCTGCTTCCTTAGCCTGCGAGTCCACTAGAAATCACCACCCAATAACCCATATGCACATGTGTGTCTATTTTCCAGGAATAGGTCAAACTAAAATTAAATAACTTAATTTGTTTGGATTTAGTTTCGCTAATCAAATTAACCATTGAAAAGTTTACCATGTTAACCGTTGCTAACATTTTTTTAAATATATTTTTATTTAGATGTGTGCGTGATCATAATGCAAACTATATAGTAATTTTAAAATAAAGAATAGAAAAATATATTATTTTATAAAAAAAAATAGCTTGAACGTAATTTAAAACCAGACTATGAGTCATCATAGATGTCTCAAAAAGAGCTCACACGTCCATATAGACCCAGCCTTAAAGAGTGTGTGGTGGTCTAATGATGATGATGATTGATGACTTTAGCCACAATACAATCTTGATCAGTGTAGAAAATTAACCGACAATCCCTGATTTGATTCAGGGATTCTGGTGCCTGGGTAGCTTTTCTAAACCTTATAATCATGATTAGTTATAATACCTCTCTATAGGAGATCCACAGTAGGATAGGTGATATCTGACATATAGGATAAGCAACCATAATTATATCCATTCGCCGAGCCATATTATCTGCAAGAACCCTATGTTGAATTTTAGTTACTTTTATCAGTCAAAACATTCACACAAACAAACAATTTGTTTTTAAATTATTAACCTTTTATACGTTATTGAAACATTAATTTATGAAGAAAGAAACATGTAGATGTTTATTTTTGTTGTTGAAGTGGCGTCTATAGTTCACTTAAAGAATAGAAATGAGAGCCTCTAAAATGCGGCGTGCTCTTCTGAAATCAAAACTGACCAAAACAAGAGCGGTTGATGACGTCATACAAACCGTTTGTATTATTACGCTGTTTACAAAATAAAAATGTTTTATTTTGAAACTAATATTTTGTATGACTCTAAGTTTTAAAAGCATTTTTTTATGGCCAGTTACAAGTTACAAGGGTGAATATAATACTTTTTAATGTATTGCTTCCTGTACTATAACATCTCTTGTTGCCAACCGCAACCGAAAACAAAAAACATAATGATTTTATTATAATAGTTGGTTCTTTCAATAAGTTATGCAAAACGCCCACTATACAGTAATCCTTAGAGAAGTATTATTAGATTCATTAATTAACACTTTTGATTGATAATTTATATTACTATTAATCAAATAATAATTATTTCCAATTAAGTTGATATTAGTCTCTTTCAGTCAATGTTTGTAATAAAGAACCTTCTGCTAGCTATCAGATACCAGCCTTCCAACCGTAGATGCCTTGTAGGAGAAAAATCTCTTAGGTCAACATAATTGCTTTGCCCAAATCAACGAGTTTATATAAATTAAGCTTAGTTACATTTCTAATGTTTGGTGAATTTTTATGCAAATCTACAGCTTAAAACCATTTTAGGTACCTTATTTTTTTTTCTGACATCGGGAACCTTATCATAATGGCATCTGTAAGTTTTCCGATCAAAATAAGTTAGATTTATATTATTTTATATTTGAGGTATTTCACGTGCACTTTTTGAACCGATTATATCAGCATATGAGGATTTCTACGAGTGAGAGCGAGAGGGCCTACCATTTTCCCCCGGGATTCCTTTACATAACACAATCGACATAGGACCAACGGCCTTACTTCCCCTCCGAAGGAAGCTGTGATACGAATTTTTATCGTTCAAGACAAAATCCGTTTACCTTAGCTGGATTTGAACCAAGAAACATCCAGGTCTGAGGTAAGAACTTTACTCCAAGACCACTGAGGTCAACAGTTAAATATAGATTTGTCCGCTGCCATAAACTACGCCAAGGATTGATTTCAAACAATGCACGTAAATATGTGGTCAAATCTATGATCTTCTGCGTTTCATCTTTTTTTTTTATGATAACAAAAGCTTTCAGTAAAAATTACATTTAGTATTTATTTTTTTGTGAACTGAGTTTTAATACCCATTGGGACTATGCACATATTTTTATTGAAGGTTAAAGAACTATTTAGGTATAATTTTAGAAAAAAATGGGCCCGAATTTTCATGGGAGAACAGTAAAAAAATTAGGGGCAAACCACTTCAGTACACCTGGGTAGGTCTCAAAAATCAAACTAAATGATCTTGATGTCTAGTCCGCTTACCACTGATACATGTCTTTCAGATAAATGTAATAAGGAAAGAAAAAATACATAGTACAGTCAGCTACTTTTTATTCTTAAAATTAACTCAAATATACCCGCTTCGGTGGCCGCAGGGTCTAAGGCGTCACAATCGTAATAGACTGGACTGCCGGAGATGGATATATAATCTGGTTTGAATCACTGTCGTATGGACTGAGAGAGTTTTTTCTTAAATAGTTTTCCCCTCTCACTTTACGAAAATGTGGGTACTCTTCCTATAAATTCAGCCTTTCTCGATCCTAACTCATTAGCATAATTATCACAGTAGCGTTTAAACCGAATGGGTAATGAAACGTGGGTGATAAAAATGTTTATTTATAGATTCAGTAGGTACAAATATATTTAACTCGACTTTGTAATTTTTTTTTCACACGAATGTTACTTTGTTTACCAAACCTACCAACCATGGACTTTTCCCTCAAGACCATTTCCCAGTCGAAGACGACTTTTGTAATTTCCAATCGCGTTCGGGTAATCGTCCTACTTAATGCCGCTTGCTAATGAGTATTTGACTAAATTTTCAATCAAGATTTCTATTTCCCGTAACAACCTCTCTGGTAGTTACTAAAAGTTTCAAAGTAGATACTGTGGCTAAAACTCCTGCGTATCGGTTGATAACGATGAAGATCAGCTCTCTACTCTATTTTATTTTAAGACAAGTTTTGTTTACTGTGACGAGTTCCTGAAAATTTCTTCACGAGCTAAACGACTAATAGATAGACACTGTTTTTACTTTCTCGCGACACTTTGGAGGGAGAGTATTGTGATCGTCAAAAAAATTGAACTTTAGATTTTGATAAATGTCGGTCGATGTTTTATGCCCCCCTGAAACAAAAATAATAATAATATTTAGCACCGCGTCTTACTACCCGTTCAGGTTATACGCCTTAAGTACTAATTACTCTAGTGGATTAGGAATTGGGAAGGTTGAATTAGAGGAAGTGAACCCGCATTTGCGTGGAGGGAGAGTGTAAAACCATTTAGGAAAAACAACCCCCAGTTCACCTGACCGAGATTTGAACCTCGATCTCCCCGTCATCAGCAGTCGAGCTCAACACGACTCGCGCGTTAGCCAACTACGCCACCGAGGAGGGTCTGAAACAAAAAAAAAAACAAAAAAAATGTTGTTTTCGCAATGCCGTCTTTCTGTCTGTCTGTACCTTGGGCTACAGCCGAAACTATTTTTGCGATTGGGCTCAAACTTTGTATAGGGGTTTTTAATAAGATACCCCCAAGTAGTTTTTGAAATTAGACATCTAACCCTAACATTAAGGGTAGTTTACTGAAGGAAAAAAAAGAGGAAAAAAAAATCAAAATTATCAAAATTTGTTCAAACAATTTTGATTAAATTTTAAATCACCTGCCACGGTGGCGTAGTTAGCTAACGCGTTGGTTTCGTGTTGAGATAGACTGCCGAGTACGGGGAGATCAAGGTTCGAATCTCACTCGGGTGAACTGGGGTGGTTTTTCCTAAGTGGTTTTCCACTCTTCCTCCACGAAAATGCGGGTTCACTTCCTCTATATTCAACCATTCCCATTCCTAACCATTAGCTTAATTAGTACTTAAGCGTATAGCCCGAACGGGTAGTAAGACGTGGTGCTAAGTATTATTATATTTAGACACATTTTATTACTATAAACAAGATGGAAATTCTCATTTTATTATGAAAATTACCTATAAAACCAATAATTACTTAGCTATAAACAAATATAAATGCTTTTTTGATTGAGGTCTTTGAAAATGAATTTGATTCTAATACTCCTTGCTGGACAACATTTTTCTGTAACTGTTTCGTTAGTTCCTAATGTATGTAGATAACAGTGTATATTATTCCATTTATGATATTTGGTGTAATGTTTCCACGACAATGTATAGACCTATTATTTTGTTCCACAAATCTTACGAGTTTTTAGTAAACTAGTGGGTAGTTGCAGCGATGACTGCAGTTTTATTCACTAAAATGTATTTTAAACTTTTTATTTGGAAAAGATATATATAATAAGCCTTCACTCACTTTTTAGTTTAAAGTTTACTCGTGAAAGGCTATCAACTCTAATTATATATTTAGTTTTCTGCGTGTAATTTGAATCAAAACTTATATTTTCCCTCTTTACGCCCCGACGAGAATAATAAAATGAACCCTCTCCCAAATTTATATCTATTCGTTGCACAAACCACTCAAGTAACGATTGAGCTGATATTATTTTTAAACAAAGACAAAATATGTTATTTACCAATACACAGCTATAAATAAATCATGTTTTCAATGGTGACGTAAACAAAGAATGATTGTACAGATGAACCACTGTCCATACAGAAAGAAAATATGGAAAATTCGCTAAGAAAATTGGGTTGTAGCTTTAGTTCACTATTTTTACCGGAATCCTGAATCCCTAATCTTTAAAATTAGTGTTCTTTTGTCAAAATATGTTCAGTCATTTCCTAGTAATTTCTATATTTGGAAACGGGCTTATCAAATAATATATATATTTAGATATATGATAGAGAGAGTGATAAAATGTGATGGTTAAAATGAAAGTGTTTGAGAGTGTGAGTGTGAGAAAGTGAGTGTAAGAGACTAAGAATGAGCAATTGAGAGAGATTGAGTGAGTGTGAGCGAGTGATAGTGAGAGTATGTATATATGTTAGAGAGAGAAATACTGGGGGGGGAGGGAAAGAGTGTGTGAGAGAGAAAGAGAATATGTAAGAGAGAATGCGTAATTAAGTGTGTGTGTGTGTGTGTGTGTGTGAGAGAGAGAGAGAGAGAGATAGTGAGTGTGTGTGTGTGTGTGAAAAAGAGAGTAAATTTTGGGGCATATATTGTGTGAAAGAGAGAGAAAATGTGAGGGCGTGTGAGAGAGAGTTTGAGAGAAAACGTTAGAGAGAGAGGGATTAGTTTAGTGAGGGAAAATTAAATTGAGAGAGAGTTAGAGAAAGCGTTAGTGAGATAAATTAAGAGTTTGAGATAGAGAGTGAGATAAAGAGATTGAGATTGAAAGAGAGTTTGATATAGAGAGAGTCTTAGAGAGAGATCGATTGTGAGAGAACGTTCAAGAGATATAATGTTCTAGAGAGAGAGAGAACGTTTGAGAGATAGCCTAAGAGAGAGAGTATAATAAATATAATGTGAGAGAAATGGTGTGATAAAGAGTGTATGTGAGAGAAGAAAGTGTGTGAGAGAGAATGAGAAAACATTATGAGTGTGTGTGTGTTTTAGGAGAGAAAGTTTGATAGAGAGAGCGAATGCGAAATATTTTGTGGTATTCAAACATTACGGTACTTTGAAATATAATACCTTCAAAATTAAGTATCAACATGGAAACATACTGAGCTTACTGTATTTTGTAAGAATGTGAAAAGATAGATGAAGTACACAACACATTACTTTTAAATATCATATCCAAAAAATTAGGTGGTAAAATGAAAGCGTAACTTAGTATTTGTATTGTGCAACTATTTGCTAATTTGATCATCTAAACGAATTATTTTAATAAAATGAACATCAAAAACCATTATTTGAAAGAATAAAAATGAATACCAAAACTAGATGGTCAAAATGGCTAATTTTTTTTCATTATTATTCAATATCATTTTATTGTTTTTGAGCTTCTAATACATACCTAAACATATTTAAACATATTATACGCGAAACAAAACGTAGACAATATTTTCACCAACTTAATCCTTTAATTTTCGAATTATTCTCAATATTATTGATATAAAAGTGAATTAACGATAACATTACAATAAAAAATAAATGTTTCCCCAGTTTAAGAATCTAAATTTAGATGTATTATGACCAGTATCCAAAAAGAACTATTTATTCATCCAAAGAGAAAATTGGGTTGTGCTCGGACCAACAAATAAAGATTGAGTTTTTATTTTTTAGCCAAAGAGAATTGTATTTAGAAATTTACTGCCATGCAGCAAATAACGGTCTCCATGGTGATTAAATAAAGAATGAAAAACTGGAAAAAGTATTTGTGAAAATCGGGTTTTAGTGTAAAACTACTATTTTTCCAGACATCCTGGATTCCCAACAGTTAAAATGAGTTTACATTTGTCAAAATCTGCTGTCAATTTTTCATAATTTCTATTATTGGAAACGGGCTTATCAAATTATATATAAGATTATTTATTTTAAGATTAAAGAGAGAGAAAGTCGGTGTGGTATGCCGTACCATTTATTTGTTAATTAAAACTGTTCGATTTATTTGGATTGAAAGTTTAATTTTGGCATACAAAGTTGGTAAATAAAATGTTATTTTCTGTAAAAATGGAAATTGCTCAAATTCATGTAGAACAGGAGAAATATCCATCTTTGTCAGGCCACACGGCTTAAAATACAATGGTCTGTGTCATTTTCTGGAACTACTTTACTTTACTGTTTACGGCTCTACTCCTTTATCCCTTCACCTACAACCACCGTTTGTCATGTCGTAAGGAAATGGGTAAAAGAAAACTACGAAATTCCTTATCTCAAGCCTTAGAGGAAAGCTTTCAACAATCTTTTCAAATATCTTAACGTTTTTTTGGTGTGAAATATAAAAAATTACTATATTTTTTAAAGGAAGACTAAATTTAGAGTCCTTTTTCATCAAGCCTAGTCTCATATGTCCGCAAATATGCTTAACCATTCGTTTAAAATGAGTTAATATCAAATTTTTACACATTCGTTTTTATTAATAAAACTAATACCATGGGGTTGTTAAGGAAAGATTACCGTGTTGGAATCTTTCAACTTTATTTTGGCTAGTACCATATTTTGAAATAACGCGTCGTAGAATTAAATATTGAGTCTTGTATGAGCGTCTGTTCAGCAATTTCTTGCTTACAGAGGAGGCCTCAAAAGTTTAAAATTCTCCATTTTTACTTTTAAATATTTGATTTGGGTCATAATATGGGAGTCATACCAGTAATAATTTCCAAATATTTATGTTACTTCTTCTTTTAATGAGTTTTGTTTCATGAGTGTTTTTTAAGAGTTTGTAACCCAAAGATTGGTTTGATTTGCTTCCTTATCCATCCGGAGCACTAAACCCCGGAACTGGTTAGTGTAACTTGCCCTCTCAATTTATAAGAAAGCACGTGTGCTTGAGAAGTTCTGAATAGCTGTGGTGATTTCAGCATTGTCCTCTGCATTGAAATTCTATTAACGACCGAGAAAATGCTTTCAAAATACACCTAAATGGTATTTCGTAGTATGCCTTTCAGTAATTTCACGATTTACATGGGAACCGATGGCTTTACTTTCCTTCCAAAGGAAATTGTGCTACGGATTTTTTTTTATCGATCAGTAAGTCTCAGCCGGGTTTGAGTCCAAGAACTTCGGGTATTTCTCCAACGCCACTGAGTTGGGGGTGAATGAATATCCCAAGCTAGGAAATTGTATTGGTTATTAGAATGTTAATAAGAAAATTGTAACTTCAGAATTGGTGGTTGTTGTTTTTTTGTCAATTTCCGGCAATATTAGAAAAGAACGATGACATCTGCTAAATAGAAAAAATATGTATAGTCTTGATACAACTAGTTTGCGTTTAAAAGATCATTTAGACAACTTCACGAAAAATATTATATTTTGCATAATTATATTATATTATGCATTAAAAAAAGTTACAATGGAATGGACTTTAAATATGGTTTGATAGTCATTTTATTGTGATGGGTAAATGTTCGTAAAACTACGCCTCGAGAAATGTCGGTGTTTCTACTTTAGAGCGTTGTTCTGGCTTTCTTCGTTGGTTGGCAGCGGTATTTTGGTAACGATTAACGTCCCGTTAAAACCGTTTGAGTTTCTACAGATCTAAATAGTTAATGTAACCTTTAAGTTTATTAAATTTGCTCTACTTTGCTTATTTCTAATCCCCGCGAATTTAAACCTGTTTGGTGTACATGAATATATATATATATATATAT
>CABFVX010003386.1:16882-30834 GCA_902151425.1 Timema shepardi
ATATATATATATATATATATATATATATATATATATATATATATATATATATATACATACAAAACGCCGTCTTAGTACCCATTCGGACTATACGCACACTTTTACGCATATATTAATAATCTTAATTGGATAGAGTAGAGTAAGATAGAATTTAGAGGAAAAGTAACATAATTTTCGTGGAGTAAGAATGGGGAATCGTTTAGAAATACACACCAGCCATTGATAACGGTTTTAAACCTTATGTTAAATTAAACTCTAAATAGATTTTTAAATTATATTTGCCACGTCTTACTATCCATCTAAGCTATCAGCATATTCATTTATTTTTTTAGCACCGCATCTTACTACCTGTTCAGATTATACGCCTATGTATTAGTTACACTAATGAATTAGGAAGGCTTAATTGAGAGTAAATACACCCGAATTAGCGTGGAGGGAGAGTGGTGGATCATCATTTATGGGGGAAAAACCTCAGCGCACCTGACCAGAATCGAACACTGATCTCACCATCGTTGGCAGTCTAATTTAACACGAAAGTAGCACGTTAGACCACGTGGCCACCGAAGCAGGCTATATGCATATTAATCACCTTAATGGCTTTAGGGATGATAAAGATAGAATTTAGAGGAACTATACCCGTATTTGCATAGAGATAGTTTGAAAAACCATCTAGGATAAACCCGTCTCAGTATACCCGAATAGGATTCTAACTCAGACCTACCGGTCTACAGAAAACCTGACTAGAGGAAACAGACATTTAATCCTCGTGTCCACTAATGTGGGCTTTAAGCTAAAGTCTGTTCATGATAGGTTTTTACCTGTATGACAATTCAAAAATCAAATGTTTAGGTTTTGTGCTGCCAACACTTGTAAAAGATCACTGTTTTGTTATAAATGTTAAGTTTTTAATTACCTGGTATATTTTACAATAAAATAACGTAAACCCAGGTTTTCTCCCACTATTTCATTACTTTTAACAATATATTTTTATCCAACTTGAAACAATATTTTAAACATAGTAATTATTCCTCGTTTTGGAACGTTATTGACTATTTGTAATACTCGTATAGTGCATACATCAATACCTTTTAATACAGGCATCGTATTTATCTGGAAAAGAGAAAATACTTGTCATTTTTCTTATGTATGATAAATTATTTTTTCTTATTTCGGAATATTTAACTGAATAAAATATTTTTATCCACTGCGTGGGTGCATAATTGTAAAAAATTAGTTTCCGTCATGTTCAACCACATGTTTTAAATTAGTCGGTCGCCATTTTGAAACTATTTTCGTTAGACCTTTTGTAAAAGTGCTGTGAATAATACTTTTTTTAAAAGTGGAATGAAACGATAAATTAAGCTTTGTGTCCGACCTCAAATAATATATAAATAATATTGGCCTAAATTACTGTGGTTAACTTTCAAAACATTATTATTATTAGCACCGTCTTACTACCCGTTCGGGTTATACGCACTTACGCTAATGTGTAATGGTAGACTGATTGTGAGATGAAATGGAGCACCTACAGTTTAACGTGGAATCTGAACAACGGTGGAGGCCTGGCATTTCCCACATTCACAAGTTGTGATTAATACACGTCTTGTCAGAGGTGAAGGAAGGGTTTGGTAATCAGATAAATCTGTGCCGGGACCGAGGATTGAACTCCGGACCCCAACACAGAAGTCCTACACCTTACCCCTAGACCGCCAGGTTACCCACATTCACATATTACCATCCGTTTTCATTACAGTTATCCAAAGTGATAGATGTCAGCTGTTGGCGTAGGGATATATTAAGGACTATTTCTAGTTAACTTTTTGAGCTGTCATCCAAGCAAACTCAGGTCGCGAATGAATTATATGGTTAAGGCTCGCCAATTATTAATACCCTTATTTACTAATCCAAACTTTTTTTTTGCATCCAGTTTGTCTATTATAGTTATTTTGGTAGAGCTAATCGAACTTCTCTCTTAGGATGAAAGGGAATTCTTTCAGGGTCATTTGGGGAAACACTGTTTGAAGTTAAAAGTGGCAGCACTGAATATAATGAACCAGTAAACAGATGCTTTTAGCCTATACAAAAGACAATACAGACACAGACAATAACTGAACCAAATAGCTATTCACATTCCGAATAACGAGAAGCTTAGTTATTCTAGGGGCCATCCTTAGAAGAGGGGTGGTAGGTGGGGTAGGGGGCAGGGGGGGGGGCAGAATCCATCTTACGTAAAAAAAAAAGATTTGTAGTGAGACCAAACCTAATATTTTTTTGGTCAGAGAATAAATATATACTAATTATAAAATTTACTTACTGCGAATTAAAGTATTCAAAAATTTCATATCACTCGCTTTGTTACCAATCCTTATGTCTAAAAATAATAATCAAACGGTCAAAATAATATAATTTAGTAAATCGTAAAATAATTCCGTAAGATAGAGAGGGTGTGGGTAAGGGAGGAAGGGAAATGTTAAGATTCCTAACGTAGTTGAAGCGGGTCGGGGGGTTAAATATCATGTAGGAGAGAAAGGTCTTACGTAGTTTAAGGATGGCCCCCCCTACTAAAAATATGCATTTCTCTTTTTTAAATTATATATATACAGTAATTATTTATTAATAAAAGATGTTCGAAAGAAATAGAAACCAATTAGCAGAATAGTTATGTTTCAATAAATATATATCTAAAAATTAAAAGGGTGGTCTTGAGGAGATTTCATCCTTGCCCTTTTGAGTAACACCTTGAACAAAATACAACATAGGATTGCTAGTGTTGAGTTCGTGCGTTGCTAAAATTCTGTAATCTATAAACACTCAATTTCGCGCTCCATTTGAGAAAGAAGTGACCCTCGTTGGTGTGTGTGCAGAGTAAGATGTCAACCTCCTCCTCTGGTCTAGTTTGCCGATGACGGGAAAGTTGGGGTTCGAGTGTCGGCCGAGTGTTCTGAGATTATTTTAATTGAAGAATTTTTCGCCACTAACCGCATCCAGGTAGTCTGATAATATGGAATACAACCCGGATGGGTAGTTATAGTTGGTGAACAAAAAAAAATATGAGATTTTGTTTAACTAAAGAGAAAATAGCTTTTTATATTGTCTGTAACTTACAATTTGATTTCTTGAGAAATATAAAATCAAGTGTGAAATTAGTTCATTTATATGGGTGTGTTTTATTTTTATGAGTAGACTACATGATAGAAGCACAAAAATAAAATTTAATAAATGAGCCATATACACATAATTTCCCTTTGAATGTGAGTGTACAGTTTGTTGTGATATAGTAACGAACGAACGAAAACCTTTTAGTCTTGTGACAAGAGAGGGGGTATTAATACATCCATTAGTTTTGGTAGGGTGAATTTTATGGGATGTGACTGAATAAAATGTTACTGTCGAGCTTCTGACAAAGAAGCCATAAAAACACAAAAAAAAACTTGTTATATATGTACGAAGATTACCTAACAATCAACCATAAAACTGTTAGCAGAACAGTAAACGAGAGTGTGATCATTTTTCGTCGTCATAAGATGTAATTTATTATTATTTTTATTTTGACAAAGTTTACTTAAAATGGCGCTCTTCAGTCTACTAACCGTTCGGGCTATACGTATATTTACACTAACAATGTCGTGACTAGGTAGGTAGAAGTTAGAGTAAATATACCAGCATTTACGTGGAGGGAGAGTGGAAAATCGTTTAAGGAAAAAATCACCCGACTGGAATTAGAGGCGAAACCTCCTCATCAGCGACAAACCAGAGCATAGGTGTTGAGATCTTAGCACATGTATCCATTGATGATACTAATCAATAAACTTAATCATTATACCTGGCGTTACAGTTAGTTTAATCACCAAAGTAAATAATTTAATATGTTCTTACTGTAGATACGAGGGAAGAAAGGTTCAGCATTTTTCTTATTGAATTTTAATAAATTATGATTAAAGAACATAATATGATATGGCGCAGGAATATACTAAAAGTATAGTGTTTTTTTTAACTCTCAGATACATTTTATCGTCATTAAACTTTGAGTAAGTTGGGGTAAAATGAAGAGCTAGCTATATTTGTACTTTTTTTTAGTAGTTAAATACATTTGGCCGGAATAAATAAAACATTATTTCATTAGATACGTTGATTTAATTTTATACATATTTTATAACAGTAACAGTATTTGAATATTGGTCGCGAGGATAATGTCATCTGAACAAAAAACTTATTAAATGAAGAGAAAAAAATACTGGTCAATTTCCACGATGCCTACGATAGAACTGACAATCATACTATGTGTAAAATTTATACCAAACGTATCTATTGAAGCAATAGGGTGACCTGGCGGTCTAGAGATAAGGTGTCGGACTTCTGTGCTAGGGTCCGGGGTTCAATCCTCGTTCCCAGCACAGATTTATCTGATTACCAAAACCTTTCTTCACCTCTGACAAGACATGTATTAATCGCAACTTGTGAATGTGTGGAATGCCAGGCCTCCACCTTGGTTCGAATTCCACGTTAAACTATAGGTCCTCCATTTCATCTCACATTCACCCTACCATTACACATTAGCGTAAGTGCGTATAACCCAAATGGGTAGTAAGACGCCAAAAGTTTTTTACTATCAAAATTGAGGACAATATTTTAGAGATTACTGCATACAATTTGACAAGGTTTTTAAGTTTAAATATTCAGGAACAATATTTTAACCAGCAATAACGATATTATATTGGAAATTAAGAAAAGAATACAGTCGGAAAATTCATGCTATCACTTGGTCAGTAAGTTGTTGACATATATATAACCTTCTTATCAAGGAATATAAAACTCAAAAGATATAAAACAATAATTTTACCGGTTGTTCTTTATGCGTGTGAAATATACATGACACATAAAATCAAGTGTTAGAAAACATGGTTTTTAGGAAGATATTTGGTCCAAAAGGGGATGTGGCTACATAGTGATGAGTTGCATACCCTGTATGTAATCTTCGCAGGACGAATAATTAAGTCTCGTAATGTTACGGTGGGCAGGACATGCAACGTGAAAGGTAGAATCTAGAACCTTGTTCAGGGTACTGACTGGCAAACCCAATGGGAAGAGACCATTGAGAAGACCTAGACGTAGATAAGGGGATAACATTAAAATGGACGTGCGAGATAGAATGTAATGAGGTTGGACTGGATATAACTAGCTAAAGAGAGGGTGTAATGAGGGGGACTGGGTATGGCCACCGCAAGATAGGGATAGGTGGCGTACTTTTATAAGTGTGGCATTAAGCTTTCGAGTTCTTAATGCCATAGATTAAGTAACACTATACAAATAAATTTATTTTAACTTGTGATATATTCCATCCCGTTTTATAAGATTGTAGCATTGGGCTTACAAGACAGACGTAAACAACAACATTATAGAAGAAACTTACCGCATTCACCTCCTGACAAGACTCGCATGGAGCAACGGCTCAAGTCCTCGAGACGAACATTCACTGTCACGGCCTAACAGAACACTAAGAGAGCCTGAGGCGTGGCAATCAGAGCGGCTGCTGGCTTGGCCGGGCATGCGCAATGGCGAGTCTCCGTGCTAGAATGATCGAGACGCTGCCACATTCTTCCATGGTAGTCCAGAACTATACCCTCCCCCCTTCTCCTGTCTTTCTCCACTGAGTTGGGTATATATTATGCTTTCTGTACCGATATCGACACAATTGGGCCTGTGTCTTAGTAGGAATAACACAAAGCTCCTGCTTTCTCCGTCTATAGAAATGTAAGATCAAAATTCTGTTTCGCCTTATGGAACTTTATAATTAATAATTATTTTTCTAAATTCTCTTTTTGGCCACACCTTTAAATTTAATAACGTAACAGAGTATGGTTAGGAGCATTCTTTTACTCTTTGGTATTAAGAGGTCTTTGCGCGTAATCAAAAATATAATTGATATTACGATAGGTTTGATAAGTTTTTGATCATGATAATTTTGAGAATTATTCTAATAACTTTCACGAATACCCGTTTTTGGGTCTTGACGAGAGTTTATTATGGTTTTTGTCGAAGGATAAATTTGTATATGTAACGACTTTTGGCGCCATTTCTCTTGGCTGACGATTATATATTTGATATATGTTGGTAACAGGTTAAATCTTAAAAGAGTAATTTTAATTGGTTAAGTTGTAATAGTTTATTATCGTTTACAAAACTCCTTTTATTTGTTAGTAAATCTTTGATTGTAATGTAGGAATTAAATATTTAATGATAAATTATTTAATAGTTATATATATGTCATTACTGGAAGGCCGTCTCTTTAAGATAGAGATTTTTGTTTACCTTAATGTTCAATCTATTTTAAATAGTACCATATGACTTTATTTGTTAAGTCTTTGATTTTGTCTCGCGTACGCAATAAGCTGATATAAAATGCTATGTTAAACTTTAAATGGAATATTTCAATTGGTTCCCTTTAACCAATTTAAATGGTATACTATTGTTTAAACTTTTACGCATCAATAGAGCGTTGTTAATAAAAATCAATTTTCCGTGATCTGTTTGTTTATCTTGCTAATATATGTCCCATTATTCCCGAGGTATGCACATCAAACATTATAATTTTATATGAACTTTATGAAGGCTGCAGTCTCGTGCTGTCTGATTAGATAGTGGTTCACTTATTTGATATCCACAACTGGTTCGAGGGTCGAGAGTTGTGGGACTGTAATGTCTAGGTTGCATTTACAACCTAGATCTTCTCGGCACTCGCTCTGGGTTAAACTCCCCCCATCTTATTATTTATTTATTTTTTATGTATTTGTGGCATCTGCCCCTTTTGGATGCTACAAGATTAGACCGATTGTAAATAATTCGTAGGCTGTAAGCAGAATATACCGTTTAAAGAAGATGTTCTGTTAATTTATCCAGCTATTAGCGACCATGACTTTAAGCTAATTTTTACCAGATCTGATACGATTGTAAAGATACGTCAAGCTGAAGTTTGACACCTAAGATTAAATACAGTGAGTCTCAGTTATTACTTTTTTTAGTCACTGTGATGCCATGACAACGCTTACAAATTAATTCCCACAATCTAGTTTTAAAACTTCCCGCTAGGTTCTTCTCTGTACAATATTTTTAAACTCTAAGTTAATTAACTGCCCAGGGGAGGCAGCATTGGGCAAACTACATGCAAACCGATGATTAAAGTTAGTTTAGTTTGTGTTCTTTTAAGACTGAGGGGAAAAAAAAGTGTTAAAAATGTGACAGGTGAAAACGTTATCTGTTTAAAGTAGCGCTGGTAATTCTCATTGATGATAGTTAAGGTTGTTCTTTCACCCACACGTTTTTCTTCACACACACGCTCTAAATGAATCAGGGAGAAACAAGCCTTAAGCAATAATAAATTCCACATTATCAAGATCACTATCTATATCCTCATCATTACGAGCTCCAAATCAACCTTAGCTTGCCTGATTTTTAATCACGGTTGAGGCAAACTGCCCATTTGAAATATCCGCATTAGATATGCGAAGTTTGCAAACGAATAGTTTGAAATGAACGAGTCTTCCAAATGACCTAGTTCACCTTTTGGAAGTGAATCGTGATTTCTCGACTTAGCTCGGTCATAGAAACAAAAGAAAAGTACCGACACCAAACTCAATAACATTAAGTATCGGTGTCGAGGCAATAGTTACTAGAACTACTTTTACGTATTCATACGCCATATCATGTGATATGCACATTTCAAATTTTAATATAGATTAACAATACATGTAAAATAACACTAATAATACAGTTGACCGCAAACAAATACCGGATTACACCGCATCGTTTTTGTGGGGTTACGACCATGTTGTGAAGATTTAATCCCGCAGAATATTTTTTTTTATATTTACCCTTTTAAAAAAACTTTGCACGTGAATGTATCGCTAGCAGACAATCACTAGTTTAGCTTGCGCGGGAAGATGCTAATCTTACCATATCATGCGACTTGTGTTTGATAGCTTCGCCTGCCCGCCCACTTCCCTTGCTACAAACCGCGCAACTCGGCTTTAGGATATATATATTTATTGGTGGGTTGAGATGAGTAAGTATCTTACCTCTATTTACCTTTTAAATAATTGACGTGATGAACAGGACTGTGCCATACGACAATAATTATTATGCGATGAAATATTGTTCGCCAGTTTTTGGACTGAAAAAACAACGATTATTAGGTGAAGCGCAGTAGGTTTGTGTAATTATTTTAAAATGCCCTTCTTATCAAAATACTACTGTACCTAGCCTCTCTACGCACCGCATCATACTACCTGTTCAGATTATACGCGTATATACTACAGTAGCCCCATGTCTTCTTTGATGCTGACTGACAGCTCACAGATGACGGCTTTGAAAAGCTTCCAGACCAATTTATTTATCCCTACGCCGAATCATATGATCTTAAAAAACATGTGTTTAGCAGCTGTCATTTCTGACAGTCAAAATTTAGACATATACCTAAGGTTTGACTGTCAGAAGTCAGCTGTGAGCTGTCAGTCAGCACCAAAGGAGCCTTGGGGCTACCGTAGCTACGTTAATGAGCTAGGGATGAGTAAGGAGAGAGGAATTGCACCAGCATGTGCGTGTAAGGAGAGTAGCTAATCATTTTGTAATAAAAAACACCTCAGTAAACAAGGCCGGGATTCGAATCCCGATCTCCTGGTCATCGGCAATCTAGTTTAACATGAGAGTGACGTCTTAGACCATGCGGCCACTGAATCAGGTAATATTCGTTATTATAACATATTATTATTAGCACCACGTCTTACTACCCGTTCGGGATATTCGCACTTACCCTAATGTGTAATGGTAGGGTGATTGTGATATGAAATGGAGGACCTACAGTTTAACGTGGAATCCGAACCACAGTGGAGGCCTGCCATTCCCCGCATTCACAAGATGTCTTGTCAGAGGTGAAGGAAGGGTTTGGCAATCAGATAAATCTGTGCCAGGACCGAGGAGTTTTAACATAATATCATTTGTATGAGCGTAGATAGTTCGCACATGACTGAACTACAAGCTGTCCATCGTTCGAAAAACTACTTAAATACTAGCTGTGTATCAATCGTTCGCAAATTACTGAACTACAAGTTGTCCATCGTTCAAAAAACTACTGAAATACTAGATGTGTATCAGTCGTTCACAAATCGTCCGTCGTTCGAAAAACTACTTAAATACTAGCTGTGTATCAATCATTCGCAAATTACTGAACTACAAGTTGTCCGTCGTTCGAAAAACTACTGAAATAATAGATGTGTATCAGTCGTTCTCTAATGACTGAACTTCAATCTGTCTATCGTTCATGAACGACTAAGCTACATACATGAGCTGCTCATTTAATTGAACTGAATCACTTTGAATGATTCTCAAGAGTGAAAGGTTCCGCCCATCTCTAATCCACAGCTTAGATGGGCAGTACTGTTCACTGCTGGGTATAGTTCCAAGTGATTCAACTAAATTAAATTAGCAGTTTATTTATATAGTTAAATATTTCAGTCATTCAGCAGTTCATGTCTTACAGCCATGCCAGATTGAGATTATCATTATGATGATTTTATGCAGGTCCCGGATATGTAATCTTTTTTTTTTTTTTTGNAATTTTTTTTTTTTTTTTTGCTAAACACATATAGGGTTGCCATATCCAATTTATTGAACTTAGAACTCCAAGCTGCAAAATCCAGAATATTTTCGAAAAAAGAAAACCGATAATGTATTTAACGCAAATTAAAACAAGATCTTTTGAGCTATGTACTTATTTATTATGTTCATAAAATCATTTCTTAATAAGTACTCGTAACCGTAAATTTCAATTATTTCTAAGACACAATTATTTTATGATAATAGAAATTGATAAAAATAAACTATAAGTGTAAATTTAATGACGAGAGCCCAATTAGGGAAAGAAGAAAAATTTATGAAGAATCCAGTGCACAAAGGTGACATCTTGTATAGTAAAATTAGTCAAACACTCATTTTAACACAAATTGAGTAATATTTCGTCATTAAAAAGTTACATCTGGGGTACTAAAAACATCTTAAGGGGAACGTAAAATGTAATATATATATTACTGTAAATGTGCTGAATTAGTTATTTTGTAAAATAACCAGTGAATGTATAAAATCACCGAAAGCGATAGTTTATTTAACAAATAATAGGATTTACCTTGATTTACCAGTGATTTTATAAATTTCCCAATGCAGTTTGGCGAAAGTATGAAACATGAATTGTATTATCTAAATTTACCGGCAATTTTATAAAAGTTTATTTGGATAAAAATATAGAACATGAATCCAAACTAACCTTAGCTAAAATTAACTAACCTAACCTTGACGTGAATTTTTAACATTCACTGGGGGTTGATGATAATTTTCTAAACTCACCGGTGATTTTGTAAAATGTTGGGCGAATATGTGAAATAGTAAATACATTTTTTTACCTTTCCCAATTGAACCAGTGACTTTTGTAGAATAACTGGTGACTGTACAAACTCATCCCATTCAGCATATATATTATATAGATGTTTTATAAAAAATTGATTTTTTTTACTAATACAATTGAAAATAAAAATATATGTTTACAAAGCCAATAGTTTATTAGCTATAAGTAAATATATATTTATCTGGGTTGTTCCATTTTCTCAATGTTTCTGTAACAGTGTAACTTATTTAATTTATGCCCTTTGATTGACCGTCGAGTGTAAATTAAAGCTAATTAACAATTAAATATTTTAAAAATTCCTGTCATTGCTATATAGTATGTTAAGAAAGGTTCCATCACTCGTTTACAACTTGTTAAAATACCGCTTTCTCTTGTCCGCCTGTTGGCTGAGTAAGTAGAACTTCTGCCTACGAAGCTAAGGGGTACGGGTTTGATTCCCGGGACAGGCAATATTTTTCTATTCTTGCACAGGGTTTTTTCCCTGTGCGTGAACGGAAAATAGTGTCTGGAGGACCGGCATGTTTTGGTCCCACGGCACAGATGTGGGGGAAGGGATGGATGTATAATATAATATTGTGGCAAAACGTGTGTGTTTACAAGTTGACGTCATGTAATGGTCCCATTTGATCGAATCGCGTTGTGGAATCTACATTCACTACAAACAAAACAAAGGTGTGTCGTTCATTCTGGAAGAATGTTGGTCTATGCGAGAGTTGCCTCAGTCTACATTTGGTTCTTTCAAGACAGGCGTTCAAGTTTATGTTTAAACTGATTGAACTTTATTTTATGTTGGTTGTACTTCGCAAATATTAGGTTAGTAGACAAACTATTTATTTCACAATTATATGTTTAAACCAATCAGTAACTTGAATTTAATATTGCTATCGTTCTACTTTACGAATATCACTTGAGTAGACGAAACATTTAACACTTTTCTTTTGCATTTATATGTTTAAACCGATCTGTAGCTTGAAACATTTATCTTGTCACTATGTGTTTGAACCAATTCGTAGCTTTAATTTCATATTGTGATTGTTGTACTCCACGAATATCAGGTTCGTAGACATTTAACAGATTTCTCTTGTATTTATTTTGGGGTAGCTTTCAAATTATATGCATGAATCCATTAGGAAGGACATCCGAGGTAATTTCATTTAAAAAATGTATAACCACAAAAGTTTGATCTGAAACTATTGTTTATTCGACGAATGTGTTTGATTTCAGTTTGAACCAATGAGTAGACTTACAAGAGAAAACTAATATCTGCGAGTTCGTTTCACTTTGATCAAATACAATTTCTTCTGAAATGGCTATATTTCTTAGTAAATAGCCTAAGTTAACGTTCAACTTTAATATTGTTTCTAGGGCTAGTTGTATTTTGGTTATATCAATATTACTAGTAGTTTTACCCCATTTTCTATTGCGTAAGCCATGTTAAACATACGGACAACAACTTTATGGCAGTCAATATAATTTGAAACAAAATCTTACCCAACCAACGATGTAATACATTGGCAAAAAAAAGAGCTTATCGATCAATAATAATATACTCTATTCAATAAATGGACTAAGTCAGCAGACGTTTATTTTAATTATTATGTCACGCCCAAGAGATATGCTAGCTTATACTTCGATTATAGTTATTTAATCGCAATAATATTTGGCTTGGTGTTAGATTATTTTTAGTTTTTTTCGTCCACCTATACAAAATTAAAATTCTACCATGTTAGTTTAGTGGGAATTCCAAACTTCTAGCTTTAATGTTAATGATCAATTTGCCAAATTCATCTATGATTAAAATATATAATCTATTAATTAATAGTTTTTATATTTTTACTGGCTACTATTTAAAATAAGAATGTTGCGTCCCTACTAGTGGTAGTATGAAGTATTGCCCAAAAGGGTACAGCTCGTGTCTCAAAATGCCCCCCTTCCCTCTTAAGAGCAAGAGCGCTGAGAGTTTCTTCTGGTCTGTATTTCGCAGGAAAGTGGATTTGAGAACTAATTACATGAGAAAGAAAGGAAAGAAAAACCCTTCTTGAAGGTTTTTCTCGATTAGCAAGCCACTCTGGAAATCCAATTATGATTTCCGGCCGTAGAGATGTCCTCTTTGGGGGTGAAGAGGGCAGGTCAGGCGAGAAATTCTATCTTGGAGTACTGTAGCTTCGCGACTCTTTGAATTACGTAGAGGACACCTCCATACAACAATGTATTTGTTTTAGCTTCACGTTTTACTATAGTTTAGTTATTCTGTTTGTTTGATCATAGAAAGAGGTTATAGTTAGGGTTATTTTAATAGTAATGATAGTATCCATCAAAATTGGCAACTGCAGATCAAATGGCCTGACGTATAAATACATATAGTTGTCGGACAATGAAAATTGATTTGTAGTTTGTATTTATGCATGTTTACAAGAATTTTAGAGGTAAGGTAGTCGCATTTGCGCGTAACCTTTGGCAGTTTAATTGGAAACTATTTTGTTGTTCACTAAGCTTTACAGGCCTCTTTAAAATAAGCGAATACTTTTATAGGCATGGTAGAAAGGGGAGTGTAAAGAAACTGGGAGGTGGGAGAGACTCCGATACAAAATGGAAGATTGTTGCTTCAGATAGTTTTAGTAGACAGATACTTAAATCTCTTTGAAGCGGTCGAGCGCCTACGATTTGAAAAGGTTTCTTGTTCCACGGGGCTGGATTTCGCCAACCACACTTACGCCAACATGAAGAAGCGCCCAGTTTTCGCAGAACCGCACACAGAGGGGTTTTTTTTTTAATTCATAAATATGGCGTCCTAGATGTGAACTTGTACAACATCGTCAAGTGGTCCTGTATAAATAAACGCAGATGGGTTATTTCTGGCAGGTTTACAGCAAATGAAGTTGATGGCGGAGGCTGCGCGCCATGTGTCGTTTGGACGTGATCCAATCGAGCCATTCAGAATTAACCATAGTCTCCGGGCCACAACTGCCTCTTGGGGGGGCACAAATAAAACAACTGATTCTTGGGGGTCCTCCCCCACACAAGAAGGTAGTATCTACTTCCGGGGGTAAACTGGGTGTATAGAGTCGATGTATATTTATTTGAAGATACACAAAAATAACATTTTTTTTTAGATAGTTTCACCAAGTGATGTCATTTTATTTATTCTTTGAGCTTCTAAGCTACTGTCAATTAAAAGTAGACAAGTCACTATTATTTCAAGTAAAGACTAGCAAGCCACTAATATTTCATTCAAATGAGTACAGGCTCGTATTAATCTTCACATGAAATACGCTTTATTTCAAGTACATGTGAAAAAGTCACTACCATTTCAAATAAATATGAACAACCTACCACAATTTCAAGTCTATGTAAACAAGCTCCTACTATTTAAAGCAAATATGAACAAGCACTTAATGTATCAAGTAAATGTGAACCAATTTAAGCTATTTCAAGTAGACAACATGTAAACAAGCCTCCAACTATTTCAAGTGTTAGAACAAACATTGAAGGGTTGGGGGGG
>CABFVX010003386.1:30859-78127 GCA_902151425.1 Timema shepardi
TGGGGGGGGGGGGGCTGCATTACTTGTGAAACGTCAGTAATCGGAAGGAATAACCCCCCACTCTGATATATTAGGTGGAAGGACGTAGTTTACCCCAAGTTGGAGATTATACAAGCCTAACTTTCATAATGGTATGGCATTTAGTACGTAATTGTCTTACAAAGTTGTGAACCCACATTTTGGGAAGGAAAAATGTTTCATATCCGTTTAGATATTTTTTAATTTCGATATTCATTATGTTTTGTTTCTTAATTAAGGGGAACCCGTAAGTTGAGGTGATTATGTTTAGTTTTTACTAAAAAAAACTTTTTTAGTTTAAATAAATCAAATTTTATTAGAGTAACTAAGTTAGTTTAATATTCTACGTCTAGTTATACTAACCCTTATTGAATAAAATTCCATAAGTATCATGGCATTAAGCCAGGGAATTTGTAGATAAAAATGTTAACAAATTACGCAATTATATTCAAAATCTATTGAGGTATCTATTGGAGAGATGAAATTTTGTTCATCAAATCTGGCAGGGGGGGAATGTACCTTAATTCGTGTTCCATTGCATCCCACCTTAGATGTGATAGGACCTGTATCGGCGGGCACGCGGTCTATATGTCAAGTCTTAAGTCAACATAAATAAGCTTGTTGACGTTGTCCGCAATACATGTTTGCGGAAACCCTTGACAGCTCTTACGTTACGTGAGCGTTAAGGCCAACACGATGATTCCAAATTGAAAACCCCAACGGTGCGTTAGGTGAACTCTAGGTGCATAAGCAGTCCGCGGCGCAAAATTTATAAAAGAAGTGGGGGCTGGTTCCTGTCTCGAACCTCGGACGTGTTTGTTAATACAGTCTACGTAAAATAAACAACGTACGTCAACCTTCCCGTGGGATTGCGCGCAAACTACACGGCTTCTCTAAACAGTTTCTGATTATTTTTACTTCCGAATTTTAGAACTCGAAGATTTAGCACCATTTTATTTATTTGGACGAAGATGAGACGCTTCGTTCGAACCGTACACACAAATTTCTGGTCAATATTGTTATTTTTTTTTTTACTTTCTCATATAGAGTAAGTATCGTAATTGTGAAAACTTTTAATAGCTATTTAATGCCTCCTAATCGCGGTCTTTGGATTCTGTATGTATCTCTATAATCTTGGGAATATGGTCGGAACGGTTTAGTTCAAATTTGAGATGTTGTATAGATAATGCATCGATGTCAGATCGTTATTTTGATTCTAACTCTTAAAATGAAAGGTGGCTTACTGATTTTTGTAAAATTAATAATCTTTCGAGAATGATTTTAACGATTTTGTTTAAGGTGGATCCATATTTTAAAAATAGCGAACGTTGATTGGTCAACTTTCCATGTGTTCCCTTTAGTTTAAAGGTAGTCATCCAATCCATAGACACACGCAGGTACATTTCTTCTAAATTATACCTTTCTTATCCCTACTTCATTCATGTGAATAGCCTAAATAGAAAGTGAGACATGAGCACATAATATCCCCCCCCCCTTTTTTTTTAAGCAACGTTACCCATTTAGGTTGTAGGCTCTACGCGTATGCACTAATTATTGTGAATATAATAGGTGTGGGGAAGTTTGAACGTGCACCCGCATTTGTGGGGAGGGAGAGTGAGAAAACGATTTAGGGAAAACACCTCACTGTATACCCGACCGTAATTCGAACCTAGATCTTCTCGTCATCTGCAGAATAGTGATATTACCGAATCGAGTCCATTATTCGGTTAATCGGCCGGGAGATAAGTTATTAGATAAAAAAAAAACAAGGTAGAGAATGAGACCCAAACTAGAGTTAATGAATACATCTAAAGCGTAACGACACAAAGTAAATTCCGTTTTCATTGAACCCAAAGCAGTTTCTATAAAATAAAACAGTGGTCACCATCAAGACTATCGTTTATTTGTTTACACTTCGAAAGAATACTGCTAAAAAGATGTGTTTTAAGCGAGTATTTGTTGTCGCCCAAGAATCTCTCACATTCTGTAGAAAAAAAGGATAGTTAACCTGAGGCAGTCTAGGGGTAAAGTGGAAAGGTAACAGGAGAATATATTCTTCTACTAACTGCCTGGCGGCTTCAACAAGCGATCCCACAAGACCTGCTTATTGTTATAACAGGATACGAGAGGTAAATGGAATACAGAATCGTCTTTGAGAGCACGCTATGTAATACAAAGCCATTAATTTAACGTTTACAAGATGATTGTATCAACATTTAGTTTAGAGACTAACACAGAATGAACAACATTATTAATGTGACCTCTAAGAGTGCAACAATGAGCAAGATATGTACTTTATCAACAAGGTATTAACTGTGCTCTTCGTCTTACTAATAAGGCAGAAATGAGTAAGTTGAATCTTAGAGTAAATGCAGCTGAGTTTGAATATAAAACCGAGGTGTTGAATGGGGGCCTCTTTTATACCCTAACTACCCCATTATGGACATGCAACGCTGTCGTCTTAATCTGCTTGTCCCCCACAAAAAATCAGACTATAAATATTATTGTAAGATAAATATTGATGATACCATGGTTTGTACACACATGTTATTAATAAAATTGAATTATAGTAATATATTTTATTTAAAAAAAATCCTTATAATAATATGTAAAAGTATTTGTTCCTGGCTGGGTTGGTTTAGTGGTTTGCACAAAATGTATGTCTTTGTCTTCTGTTCAAATACAGATATGCACATGGTAAATATTCAAGAATATTTGTATTACTACGAGTATAGAATTAAACTAAATATATCTTTATTCTGATTGCAGATGTACCCAGGGAACAATCTGTGTCGATCATGCTAAATGGAGAGGAGTCTGAACTTTGGTTTATTAATGTCGCAAATCCCAAGGTTAGTTTTAATATTTAGCACCGCGTCTTACTACCCGTTCGGGTTATACGCTTTAAGTACTAATTATTCTAATAGATTAGGAATTGGGAAGGTTGAATTAGAGGAAGTGAACCCGCATTTGCGTGGAGGGAGAGTGGAAAACCATTTAGGAAAAACCACCCCCCAATTCAGATTCGAACCTCGATCTCCCCGTCCTCAGCAGTCGAGCTCAACAGGACAAGCGCGTTAGCCAAGTACGCCACCGAGGCGGGTCCCCAAGGTTAGTTAATGTGCTGGTTGTCTCGATAGTAATGTGTCTCAACAATTTATTCTCTCGAATATAGAAACCTGCTAGGAATCTTGAGATAGGTAGGTGTAAAAAGATATATATTCTCTCCTTGCAATTGTGGGAACATATTGTCTAAACTAGATATTATTCAGCCCTGTTAAATGTTTATCCTCGCAACAGGTAGTAAAAAGTAGATTAAAAACAAAAGGTACCGTAGCCTTGCTGTAAAAGAGTTAATGACTTTGCATATTACAGCCTTTTTAGGGGTAAGGTTTAGGAAACTTCTGTGCTGGGGGTCTAGGGTTCAATCCTCAGTGCCGGCACAAATTTATCTCATTGGCAAACCCTTCCTTCACCTCTGACAAGACTTGTATTAATTACAACTTGTGAATGTGTGGAATGCCAGACCTCCACCGTGGTTCGGATCCCACGTTAAACTGTAGGTCCTCCATTTCATCTCACAATACACCCTACCATTACACATTAGCGAATGTGCGTATAACCCGAACGGGTAGTAAGACGCAGTACTAATGATA
Source organism: Timema shepardi (assembly GCA_902151425.1). Classification (NCBI taxonomy): domain Eukaryota; kingdom Metazoa; phylum Arthropoda; class Insecta; order Phasmatodea; family Timematidae; genus Timema; species Timema shepardi. The sequence goes on from CABFVX010003386.1 coordinate 34,534, forward strand.
ACACAGCCTTGCTGTGAAAGGGTGAATGACTCGGCAAGGACTATATCACCCTCTGATGTCATTAGTTGTTAGTTTTGTCAAAGTAATACCAACTCTTATGCATGCAATGGTTTGAACTATCCAGAGTTTAGAATTATAACGGCAATAGCTCTGAAGTTAATCATTCCAAATTTTGAAATGTTTGAGTAAGTTCACTTTTCATGATTAGTCTAATAAAAACAAAATTTAGTAGTCATATTTATAGCAATCAAAGAGACTTTAACTGATAAATGTCTTTAAATGCTTTCTAGTAAATTTATAACCCAAAACATGATTGAAATTCTTAATTTTACAACATAATGGTTTAAAATAAATCAACAGTTCATACCAAATCTATCTTGAAAAGGGTCTATATATATATGTGTCAAGTTTTTGGTCATTATTTATGAAATAGTTCAAACCTTATCAAGAGGATAAACATGTGAAGTAGCCTTCTTTATCAATAATAAGTTGTGAGGTTTTTTGGTGAACCCTGCATTACTAGCTATCTTCAAATTGCACTAATGTGGTGGGGGAGTGGTGAACCATTTACACACACACACACACACACACACACACACCATCTTCACCTGACTAGGATTAGAATATGAGTTAGTTGCCTTGAGCTGTGTTAAACCAGTCTAATGTGAGCAGCGTAGTGTCCTTGACATTGGATCATTAACAAGTTGTTCATATGTGCACAGATGGAGATGGACCGAGTTAGTCCCCCTGATGCTTTTGTAGTAATGTACTCGGTGATCGACAAGGCAAGCTTCCAGAGGGCAGAAGATGAACTGGCGAGACTCCAGGACTGGGGTTTAATGAGGTCTAGACCCGCCATCCTTGTGGGAAACAAGGTGGACTTGGCCCGCAGTCGGGCAATCTCCACGCAAGGTACCAGGAAACTCAAATTGTTTATGGTTCCTATACTAGATATGTGATGAATTTTGTTTTAAACCACTTAAAACAAAGTATTTAACATATCTTACTACCTGTTAAAGTAATATACATACATAATTACTCTTGTGGGTAAAGGATTTTGGAAGTAATTTGCACGGAAAGAGAGTGAGAAACCATCTAGGGATAGCCGACCTGATCCAATCTCCATGTCATCAGTAGGCCAGTTACAATAGTGATGCCTTAGACTATATGGCCACTGAAGAGGGTAATACCAACAGTCATTATGAAAATAACATAAATTAAACTGTGGTGAATTGAGAGTATGTCTTAAGTCTCTTTATCTAGTAGAATTATGTTAGTGTTCTTGCCCGATCAAATAAATGTTAAGAGATTTTGTTTCAGACGGGAAATGTCTAGCATGCACTTATCGAGCAAAGTTTATCGAAATATCTGTGGGAATTAGCCACAACATAGATGAGCTACTAGTAGGTATTCTCAACCAAATCCGGCTAAAACTAGCCAACGCAGAGAGGGAGACCTCGGCACACTGGTATAGGAGTCGTGGTGTGGTGCGTGCCAGCATGAAGGCCCGCCAAATGTTCACATGGATCTTCGGCAAGGAAGATTCCAAATTTAAAAACTGTGAAAACTTACACATGTTGTAGTGTTAACGATGTGACAGACATTATGTGAAAAAATAAATAAAGGCAACCTCATTGAGTACGTTTCTAATGTATTATTCTATGGCATAGCCAATAATTCAGATTTAGACAAGAAGGTTTTGATAGTCCTCAATTACCATATTGGATGTTGCAGTGCTTTATGCTGTCAATAGTACAGATTATATGAGGGAAGGATCCTGGCCATGGGAAAAATCATAGATGGCATACTACAAACTGCCAAGTGCTTTTTAGTTAAAAGAGTGATTAGCTGTGCTAACCATAGATAACTTTTTTTTAAATAGATTGAATAATTTTAAATCTATAAAACCAAAGTGGTGATATGTTAACCGATGTTGCTATTATTGGTAGCAATGCACTGAAATGGTATGTTGAATCTAGCTTTGTGTATAGCTCTCCAAGACTCATTGCCTAAATAGATATCTGGAATATTAACACTGTGTGTGTCCTGAAAGATAATAGTAATACCAACATTTTACTAGGTTAATGGTGTTACTCTAAATAGATAATCTTGGTGTACAGATACCGGAAGGTGATTTTAGTGACTTTTATAGCCAGAAGAGTATTGTAAATACACTTATGACTCACAACTTCCTTGTCTGAATCTGAATCTCTGTGGAAAGTATGTTTTTAGTTTGATTATAATGTCTTAAAAAGTTGACAAAGGATCATATAAACTGGAATGAATGATAAATATAGGACAAAGGTATTGTTTTTATCTTTCTTTGTTACAGAATTGTTTATTTACATGTGAGCTACAAGTATCAAAACCACTGAACACTAAGTTTTGGAATGGCTTAGTGACTGTAGGGTGGGTCACATAGCATGTGCTTGGTCAATTAAAAAATTGAACTCTAATTTTGTTTAACACACCATATGGAGTGAACTTCTGTTACCATACTATTATTTGATAATAAATTCTTGCCTGGCAAGATTGTACGATCAGAGCTCTTCCATGTATTTATTGACCACCTTTATAATTTTGAAGCTTGATGGCATTAACTACCTTTACTTTGAATTATGTAATATGTTGCATTTATCTGGGAGGTCTAACCTTTGGTGCATTGAATTAATAGTTATCAAGCCAGTTTCTTTAGCTTAGTAAATGCAGTTCTACTTTCTTCCTGGTTGGTTAAAAAAAACGGCTAAATTTCCATAGAAGACTGTCTAAGAGGTATTATTTACATAAACACCGGTCTGGTTTATTGCAATTAACTGATATAGGATAGGCTGCATTTGTTATGTTAGTATCCTGTGATCTATTTTATAGCCATGTAAACTGCTATAGTACTATCGCTGAAGACAGCTTGACTTTAACATTTGAGTCAATTGCTGTAGTTTGCTGCAATGTCGAGCTTGAGTTGTTGTGGAGGAAAAGAGAAGGTAGCTGGGGGTGTCTCATGAGTAGGTGTGCACAAACTGGCAGGCTTGGCCTTTCTGACTTTGCAAGTAGTCTTAAGCCCAACTCCGTAATTATTATTGGCAGCACATCTTGCTACCTGTTCTGGTTGTGTGATGGAGGGCCTACAGTTTAACATGGAATCTAAACCACAGTGGTGGCTTGGCAATCCGATAACTTAAGGCCTGAGCTCACACTGAACAGATTTATTTGGAGTGTGGTGGCAGTGCTTTGGAATTCTGTACAACTGTAATTTTAGAATTGAGAAACACTAAAATAGATCTGTATTTGAGCATGTGCAAAGGGTCACTGAATTGAAAGATCAAATTTGTTATGCTTTTAACGTGTTGAATAGACAGTAAATAATACCATATATTTTATGCTCTTTGTGTCATATCGAAGGCTGTTAGAAAACTAGTGCGCTTTATGATTTTCTTAGAATTGCCTGCTTTTGGACAAATACTCATGCGCCCCACCCCCTACCACTAAGCCAGTTGAGGTCAAACCAAGAAAAAGTAGGATTTGACCCTGGATGGGGTATTGCTAATTGTTAGAGAAGTTTCTTTGTACTCTTCAGGTTTTCAAACTTTTTATCCTTTCATGAGCTGGTAAGTACAGATGATGTTTACTTATTCCATAGGCGATTAGCTACCTTTTTTGGGGGGGAGAGGACTCTGGTATATTCGTGCTGCCACCTTGTGGCGGTGATCTTTGACAGACCACGCTCAGGCTTGTGATAGATAGTGTTGAGGTCTGTCTCAGCAATTCAAAGATTATGTTAATCATAATTTAAATAAACATTAAATATTAGCTTGACACATTATAAAATATATTCCAGGTTGCATTAAGATTTCCTTCCAAAATGAAGTACCAGTAAAAGTAATATTGGCATTGCGCCATCTTCATATTTAAAACATTCAAGATACGGATACATATTTTTTATCTTAGATTCTACTAGGAGTAAATAAACATGGCTAAGGCTAAATGAGGGACCAACATAAACACGCATTTAAATCAAATAGCCAAAACTATTATTTAAACTTTTTAGTGGCCTTTGGCTTAGTACGCCATTGCTGTTCAGGATTCGTCCCATGCCTATGGCCATTCTTCACTCATAGAGGCAGAGTCTATGATGGACGTGTGGAAATCGTCGACTCTGCCTTAAAATATGAGTGACGAATCCTTGATAGCTCAGTGGTAAGAGCAATGGCGTACTAAGCGGAAGGTTGCAGATGTCAATTTTTAGAAGAAGGTGGCTGGATTCACTATTAAAATAACTTTTTTTTAGAGGAAATACATATAGCCAACAAGCTCGATCTCCCTGTCTCAGCCAAACATGCTAAATTATGTGAGTATTGTTGTGGGTTATAAATAATATTTATGTCAAGAATTTTACACAAAATAATAGAAAGGAAGCTGTTATTTGGTTAAAAATAGATAGTATGGTGCTTGCTATATATGTAGGTTTGTTCATATAAGATAACCAATTTTATGATTTATCCGGACAATATACAACTGACCTTTTGTTAAATACTTCCTTGCAACATTAAATTCAACAGGAAGAAGAGAACCAATAAAATTATCTTTTTGACCTGAATACATGACATTTATAACTGTTGTATGATAGAAATTATAATTCAACAAAAAGTTTTAGAGAGGTGGAAATAGAAAGAAAATACCTTTGAGAGCCACAACAGATTTCTCATCCCCTTCCCATTTGTTCTTGAATTTAAAACGATAATCTATGTTTTAAGCTTAAAAATATAATTACAGTTTTATGAAAAATTTTATCTAAAACTTTTAATTCAGTTCATACTTTTTGAGTCCGCTTGTGCAAACATAAGTTATATGTAAGATTGATTTGTTCATTTTATTTCTTGTTATATAATGACCATATTAAAGTGTACAGATAAATGTTTGAATAAGCTTAAGATTAATATTCTTTACAAGTTAAGAGATAGTCATAAAAACATTATTTCCTAGCATTTAGTCCCAGGCCAGACTAATTAAAAGATGCTGCTGTAAGTTTCAAGAAATTGTGTGCCAAAAAGTGCACCTGCAGCTAGAAAAGTTGAATATGACATGGAAGTGAATCATATGGGTATAATTTACCACATGCAATAATAAAACTCTTTTAAGTACAAATAATATATTTGGGATAAAAAGATATGGTCGTTTGTATTACTTTGTGTTGCATGAAATTCTTAGCAATGTATTTTTTACCAACACCTAAAACATAACGCAAACTTAAAGTATAATTCTCGACAAAATTAGATTAAGTGTTGATGGTAATATGATTTGATTTTTCCAAAACAACGTGATGTGGATGAGTTTTGGCAATAATATTACCTATTTAACAAGTTTGAAATTTCTATGAACTCATTAGATCCTAGTAAAATTAGCAAGTTTATTTACAGTTTTTAAAATCAGTTGTGGGGCCCCAATATGGGTTTGGGGATGGTAATAATAAGGAATTACACATTATAGAATATTTCTAAAATTGGGTCAATAAATTGAATGATTGAACATAATTAGCTATTATAATTTTAAGAAAATAGTATTGACATGGATGTTCTGAGTACCTTCATTTATTTTATTATATAATAAGTAAAGTTAGCGTCTTGGAATTAATATGATTATTTAAATTAGATTTCAAAAGTTATAAAAAAAATATTTTTGTATTTTGTTATATTTGGAAGAAAATTTATTGTCACCATCCAATCCCTTAAATTAGGTTTCATTCTATTGGATCCCGTCAGGAGGAAATTGGTAAAGAAAGATAGGATGGGTGGTAATAATTGATTTTCTTCAAGTGGCAGCAGTGTGAAGTGTGTTCTTCTTTTCATTGTAAAAGCCATGTTGTGATTGTTTTCTTTTATGTTTTTATCCACCTTTATTGTACCTTCTTACAAAAACTAAAAAAATCAATTTTATTTTATTTTAAATTTGAATGAGTCATTATCAAAACTTACATGACTACAGTCCCAAATAAAAGACCAATAACATATACAATAATAAGTGTTATATATTTAGCATTATTTGGAGTAGTTTTAAATTCAAAAACTAACAGTGCCTTTTTAATAAATTTATTTATGTTAATTTCTGTCAAATACTGTAAACCTTTTAATTGTGTAACATAAATGAACAATGTATTATTAATGTATGTCACATGTATTTAAGGAAAAAAAATAAAGACAATGCTAAAGTTTAAATTTATGTTTTCAAACAAGATTGATCAAAAATTCGAAACTTCAAAAGAAATATAAGTAAATGCAGACTATATAATTATATTTAATGGACACCAATTACTTTTTTTCTTTAGTTTTAGAATACAAAATAAACATTGATTTTAATTGTTTTAAGTGTAGTAAATCTATTTACCTAAGACTTATCTTATTAAAGATCTGAGTGCCTTTACAAACATCATTAAATGACTAATAGTAAACTAAACTGCACCTGTGAAATAAATAAGTCATAAAAGCACTAACTAAATCTAAAACAGAATTTGGTAGGGTGAAAAACTGAAAATGCTTTTTTTTTCTCCTCCTTTAGAATCAACAAAAATAATACTAACATACCCTCAGTAATATTTTTCCAACTATTAGAATGAAACAAAATTTTCTATGTGGGCAATTATTACATACATAGAGCAATTCTTCTTCCATATTTTGTTTGAGTCAAGGATAGCATAAAAGTTACTTTGAACCCGTTTCTAGCCATTGCTTGCCTTTTGGTTTTAGCTTTGAGTCAAGGATTCTTTGACGGTTGTGTTCTTCTTCTTTCTGCAAACGGTTGTGGCGTTCCACGGCGAAATCCATTTCTTTGCAAAATTTCACAACAGTTTTCTGAAATTTGAAACTAAACATAATATTACATACTTACAATTTTAAAAGTCTTAATTCCACAAACAGAAAATGTTTATTACTTGCACATTATTAGGGAAAATGTTCATGCTATGTATTTGATGAACTCACCGCAAACTCGCGCTGTTTGAGCAATCGTGCCTGCTGGCCAACACCCAATGGGGTTGTTCGTCCGTCTTTGTATGAAAAGTCTGGTAAATTTGTAAGTGGCCCAAAACCATTGGGGTTTGCACACAAACCGTTCCTAAGTAAATATAGACATACAATTAACTTTCTTATAAATAATTTGACTAGTATGATGCTAAAAATAATTACAATATAGATTCAATGGTATCACCTAATGGGTTTGCAATGGGTTATCAAACAAACTTGAAGGGGGGAAAAAACTTTTAAAAATGAACACAAAATTGACAGAGGGAATGATGAGACCTGTAATGATATAAACAGGGGGCAATGGAAGGAAAAGAAGAAAAAAGGTTTTGTCCTGTGCAACAAACATTTTGATTAAATATGTTACTTCAGTTAGTAAACCATCCATCTATACTTAGGCGGTTCGGAGTGTTGTAATTTGATGTTTGCATCAAATGAGTCCCTAATATATTTTATTTCACTGTAGTTTACTAGCTAACAAGGTCTCTAAAAAATAAAAGGCACTTCAGTGAGCCAAACATTGATAAATAACAACACCAAAATTAAGTTTCAATTGAGCTGGTTAAAAAGTGTGATAATTTGACTTTTTTGATCTAACAATTAGCCAATTAGCGTAGCCACTTCAACTGCTGAACTGACTTTTTTTTTATACTGAGTCTATTTGTTTAGGTAATATGCTTATGTACTAATTATGCTAATGAGTTAGGAATGAGGAAGGTTGAATTTAAAGGAAGTGTATCTGCATTTGCATGAAGGGAGAATGGAAAAACAATCAAGGAAAACCATATTTAGTATACCTGACCAGGATTCGAACCTCAATCTCTCTGTCGTCAGCAGTCTGGTCTATTGCGAGAGTGACACCTTGGATCATGTGGTCACCGAAGCAGGTATGTGAACCGCAATGATTCTAATAATGTTAAATAAAGCAAGCAAGATTATAGCTTTTACTTTTATTCTGTGAGCTGCAAAATAGGTGCCCAGTTCATGTCCCTTTACAGTAAAGTGCGCCTCTCTTCATATAATATATTTTGAGCCGATTCTTGTCCTGACACCCCCCATTATTATAAAATTTTTGGCCGCCCTACGCAACTGCCTACCCTGCCCCCCCTCCCTACCCATAATAATTAATTCCAAATATCTGGGTTTGTGCAACACCTAATGAGAGAAACGGGAAAGACTACAGTTCTTTCTTTGAGCACTGCACCTTGCTACCATTTTGGACTATTTGCATATTTACACTAATTGGGTAGGAATGAAGTTAGGATTCAGAGGAACTGTACCCAAAATTTGTATGGAGAGTGAGTGGAAAACCATTTAGGAACAAATACTCAAGTACACCCAACCAGGATTCGATCCTCAATCTTCTTGTCACCGGCAATCCAGTTTAATGCATTAGACCTGTGGATTGGGTTTGATAGTGCAGACCTCATATCATTTTCCATTTCAAATCGACAACACCATTTAGTATTTAATAGTCACATGGCTGCAATGGTAGCTAAGGGGGATGGTAAATAAAATTAGAAGAATCGTAACTATTACGAGTTGTAGGCAGTGTTTCAAATACCACAAGAAAAGGGATTGAAATAAAAAAATCTTCAGTTCTTAACTGATTTTTAGCGCAATTTACTCATCGTTCCACACCCCTCAAGTTTGGAGCCAATGGATTAGACCATTCAATTGCCTAAGTATTAAAATGTTTCTCTTAAAATTCTTAAAAGTTAAGAATATTCAAATGGGAAATAGAGTATTACCCATAAACCTATGAATTCCAAATCTCAAATTTTTATCTTGTAAAAATAAAAGGTTTAATTAATTATATTCATCCTTAAATTGTAAAGAAAATAGAATTAGAAACTAAATGTTAACATGTTTCGATATAAATGCATTAATTATAGGGTAGTTCTAATTGAAATAGCTTAGAGGTGGTTGCATGAAAGTTTTTGAAAATCCTTATTTTCCAGGATAACATACAATTTTTAAAATACATTTGTATTGTTTTTTTCTGTACAGCCATTTTTCCTATAGGTCCGACACAGAGTTTGACCAATTTGTGATGTTTACTGAAACCTGAATAACTTAGGAACTACTCTACTCACTTTGGTGGCCACACGGTGTAAAGCGCTAAATTGTTGATGGACAGGGAGATTGTGGTTCGATCTTGGTCAGGTGTACTCAGGGTGTTTTTTTATATGGTTTCCCATGCTCTCTTCACACAAATGCAAGTACACTTCCTCTAACCCAAATGAGAAGTAACACAAGGTGCAAACAAAAAACCAAAAACATTAACAAATTAGGAACTAAAAGAGTTTTGGACAGAAACTATTTTACTGCCCTTAAAGGGAATTATATTTAATTTAATTATAAGTTTTATCCAACTGCAAACTGATTGGCTGAAATAATTAGAGCTTTCCCCCTCTTATTTTATTAAGTCCTAACTATGCAATGAGCATAGCTGCTCACTCAAATATACGGATAGATAGCATTAATACATATAATTAAATGGTTGATTAATGGTTTCACCTCTGATTAATAATAATAATATTTAGCACCGCGTCTTACTAGCCGTTCGGGTTATATGCTTTAAGTACTAATTACCCTAATAGATTAGGAATTGGGAAGGATGAATTAGAGGAAGTGAGCCCACATTTGCGTGAAGAGAAAGTGGAAAACCATTGAGGAAAAACCACCCCCAGTTCACCCGACCGAGATTCGAACTTCGATCTCCCCGTCCTCAGCAGTCGAGCTCAACACGACAAGCGTGTTAGCCAACTACGCCACTGAGGCGGGTCACCTCTGATTAAGTTTGTTCTATAATTAGGTTGGGCTTAGTATCTACTAGACAGTATAAAAGCTATGAAACAAAAATTCATATTGAAAAATTGATATTTTTTAAGATCTTAAATTCTTAAATCCTTATTATCCTTAAGAATTTTAAGTATTTGAGGATTCAAAGGTCCCATCCCTTAATTAAATATATTAGTATTAAAAAAATGCTCAATTTGTTTTTTAAGTAAAATTAATTGTACCTTTTCCTCCAGTCAAGATCAATACTTCTCACACTTGAGGTAGTAAAAGAAGCTTTTACAATGGAGACTCTAACCCCTGAAAATATACACAGAGAATAACATTTTTTTCATCAAATAAAAGTGTAAATATGTTTATTAAAAATATCATTTCATTTTTATAATTGACTTAGCTTACCTCACTCAAAAAAGTAAGCCTATTTTAATTTATTTAGCTCCTATAGCACAATTACAATGGGTTAGAAAAATAAAAGAAAACAAATTATGCAAAACATATTTCAATTGTCCTTTAGTTAGTAATCTATTAATTATTCCATCACATAGTCTAAAAAAAAAGCAGTTTCAAATTCAATGGCACTATATGACATTTTAAATGAGATAGCTACTCTAAATTGTATTTTAGTGATCCTTCTTAGATCTTTTAGCTTTTATTTTTTTAGAACCACATCTTATTATTTGTTTATGTTATATATATATATATATATATATACACACACACACTAATTATGCTAATGAGTTAAGAATGAAGAAGAATGAATTTAGAGGAAGTGTACTGGAAAAACATTTAGGAAAATTCACCCTCTATGAATCCGAGCGGTATTCAAGCCTCAATCTCCCATCATAGGTGGTCTAGGTTTGAGCCTATTGTGGGAGTGACACATTAGACCAGGCATCTCAAACTCGCGGCCTTGTCCATGATTTTGTGCAGCCTGCGGACCTTTTAATGAACCATCATGAAATGTGACCTTATTCATTTTATAAACTTCAAGAAAAAATAAATGAATGTGATATTTTGGGATTTTGAATAATTTAGAGAATTCTTAAATGTGAAGTTGGTGGACAGAATCTGTACTCTTTCTTGGACATGCATCAATAGCCAAAACCTTTATTAATCTGCACACAAGTATATGCAATATTTGGGAGCATATACATATTATGTTAAAATTTGTTTTCTCATATGAGGTCTCGGTTTGTATAAAAACACTTCTAAACAATAATAAAATGACTATGGCATAAGATTTAAGCCAAATAGTGACACCATTGTTCCAAATAAAAGGTATATAATATAGTGTCTCATAGTTTTAAATAGGCGGCTTTTATTTTATTTTTGTAGTAATAAAATAATATATTTTAATTATTTTTACCTGTGATTATGACAATACAGATTAACTTTTTAAATGGCCCCTTCAGAATTTTTCATGCTCATTGTGGCCTTAATGATCAAAGGTGTTAAGACACGCCTGCCTTAGAACTTTCTGCTATCAAAGCAGGGTTTTTACCTTTAATTAATCCAAATATTGTATTTAGTAACCTCTCTGCAGAGACATTAATCACAGGTTCTCTGTATTTAATGCCACTTGTCCAAATGAAGGTTTTCAGAATTGGTATGGCTACTAGTAGCTGAACCAAATACATGTTTAAATTTTCTTCTTTGTGATTAAAAAGTTGATGGTAAAGGTGTGTCACAAACAAATAACTCTTTTATGTAAAGACACACTCATATATTATCACAGGAACAGATATATTTCAGTTATAAAAAATTTTATTGGGCAATTTTTTTAGAATTATAAATGTAGATCCTCTATTAACTTTAGGTTGGAATGTACAAAGATTTATTTTGAAATTTTGCCTACAAAACTATTCAATGTTATTACTAATGCAATTTTTCAGTCCTAGTTATATATTTTCAATAATATTTATATATTTGAAAGATAAATTATTGTACACATAAATAACACACACGTTATTTAGTAAGTTATTCAGGCATACAATAATCTAAACAAAAGCTAAAATGAATAAACTTATATGTCCCAATTAATGTAAGTATTTACAACACATATTACAGTATCTTAAGTGGAGAAGAAATTTTACCAAAAATATTAAACATAAGATTTTTTTAGCACCGCGTCTTACCACGCGTTTGGATTATACACTTATGTGCCAGGGATTAGAGAGGTCAAATTAAGAGGAAGTGTACCCACATTTGCATGGAGGGACTGTGGAAATCCATATATGAAAAACCATCCTAAGTACACCCGACCAAGATCAAACCCCAATCTCCCTGTCTTTGGAAGTCTAATATATTGCGAGAGTAATGCCTTAGACCATGCGGTCATAAGATGTTCTAAGGAGTATTTTTTCAATAGACAAGTCAAGTAAACTACAGAGGCTACAAAGAGGAGGATGTTATTAGAAAAAGAGGATTAATTAGATAACCAGGAAGGTATTCATCATGAGGTTAAATTTTGAGGCAGACTAAACTGATTCACACAAAAATTACAGAAATACCTTTGTGTGGTACTGTAAAAATATTGAAACAGGTTATATCAAATCTTAAGATAATTTATTTAGATAGTGATAGATGATGTTAAGAACAAGAAAGCTGAAACTATGAGAGCAGACGCTTATTGTGATCGTAAAAACATCTGACCTTGACATCCTGATAGATATTGACATTTTGTGTGCTCCAAACTCAAAACTATTGGTAGTTTGTCATTGTCTTTATGTATGTTGATGACCAAGGTTACAACAAAAAAGGTTTGATGAATTTTATTCAAAATTGATATGTATATGTTGTGTGATAACACCTTGAGGTAAAATCAGCATTTGAATTCTAGCATTAATTTGCAAGTTAAATTTTTTTTTTCAAAAATGGCTAACAATTTTGTTCAAAATGGGTATCTGAATTATTTTTACATGATAAATAACAATGTTTACTTGTTTATTTTGAAGAAAAATTTAATTCAAGGATAATTTAATGATATTAAATTTTGTTCCAAATCTAATCAATTGTTATCTGGCATGCTCTTGCCAACACTCACCCTCCTTACCACCCCTCCGAGCATTACATTTCTTTACCCCACTATTTATCCCCTATAAGCCAAGGGTCATTAACCCAAGTGTGATCCTCTTCATGGCTGCCTGGCTTGGAACAAACAACACATAACCAGTTACCCCTTTAGCAACAGCTTGGTCTCGAACCGACACCACCTGAAGTACTTGACAAGGGTGTATAAGAGAGCAACCAGCCAAAAATATTTCATTTGTTGCACAGCCACACATTGGAAAACACCCCATCAAGGAAAATAAGCTGATATTTTAAAATATTGGTGTTTACAATGTGCAAACTCTGTCCGGTTTCCTTACCTATTTTCCTCTCCAGTTCACTGCGGTCTCACTCGCTGAACAATCTCATTTCCTTCCCCTAGCTCACCGCAGTCTACCTCGCCGAGCTATCTCGTAGTTTCCTACCCCTTGATCAACGGGTTATCCACTCGCCAGAGCTAGCTCCTTATTTCCTAGCCCTAGTTCAATGTGGTATTACTCGGTGAGCTATCTACTTATGTCCTTCCCTTAGCTCCCTGCAGTCTCATTCCCCAAGATATCTCCTTATTTCCTTCCCCTAGCTCCCTGCAGTCTCATTCCCCAAGATATCTCCTTATTTCCTTCCCCTAGCTCCCTGCAGTTTCATTCCCCAAGATATCTCCTTATTTCCTTCCTGTATCTCACCACAGTCTCACTTTCCAAGCTCTCCTTGTTTCCTTCCCCTAGATTGCTGCAGTCTCATTTGTCAAGCTACCTCCCTCACCAGCTCACCGCATTCATACTCAATGAGCTAGCTCTTGTTTCGCACACCTGCAGACTCTCATACCGACAGGCTACAAGTACAACAAGCGTTCAGGCCAGAAGAAGCAAGACTGCAGCAGCCAACAGGACAAGGCTACCCACCCCCCCGACAATTCACTTATTCCAAAACTTCCAAAGCCGGATCTAGCCCCATGTTGGACAAGAAACTCACTATGTTTCACAGACAGAAAGAATTATTAGCACTTAATCTTGATACTTCCAGTTTGTTAAAACCAAAAAGTCTTGAGGTATTGCCCTATAACATCTAGATATAAGTTTGGACAACATCCATTAAACCATTTCAGGTCTGTGAATCGGGATAGACAAAAAGAGCGACAAATAGAATGATATAATCCACTTTTTTGGGTTTGGGCACACATAAAACATAAAGATTCATCATAATCTCAAGGTGTACAATCTTCACGATTACAATAAACCAGATATCGCCTATGCCATATAAATCAAGCTCATGTTGAAGCCCAATAAAACTTTCGTTTCTTGTATCTTTTGTTCAAATTTTAAATAGAGTATATTGATTAGTTTTCAATTTATATATTTTTAGTTTTATGCAATTTCTAAAGGATCACTCCATAGAACTATTGTTTTTTGTGCTGGTATTTTATTCTTTAAATTATGGTAGCACTGATGATTGACAACACTTTGAATTAAATGTTTTATTCTTTTAATTTGTTTGTTGTTTTGTGTGTAGTTTTATATTATTTTTAAAAAGAAACCATATGAAACTGGTATAAAAAAACAAGCAGAAGTTTATATTGTGTTCAATAAATGCATTTAATTAATTACATGAAACAGTCGTCTGAAAAATTCATAGCTAGATATTATAAAAAATGATTTGGCTTTCTATAAATAAGTTAACTAAATTTGTTAGTATTATATTGGATTACTTTTCGTGTGAGTTACTAAATTAATACATTATTAATTTGATTCAAGAAGTATGTTGGTTAAGTTGCTTTATCTGTTATTGTAGTATTAAAAATGTAGGCCTATATAATAGGCAAACACATTAATACAAATAAAAAACCATTTAAGTTTTATTTATTTATTCAAGGATTATTTCAACATGGTATAGACGCAATTTAAAGAAATGATCTAGTAAGGAAATATTATGTTATGTATTTTTTTATCACAAATTAAAATAATAATTTCCAAAAAAAAAACTCAATAAAATTATTAAATAAAAATTGAGTTATGAAAATGTTGGTGTCAAGTGGAGTGAATACAGGCCTACTATAATAATTATAGTAAGCAGTTATGAACAAATAACTACTTTAACACATTTTACAGATCTTCTAATATATATAAACATAAGAAAATATTAATAAGATCTAGATCAGAGGTAACCAAAGTGATCGATTACAGGAGTTATACTTTCAAAATGTCAAATTGTTTTGCGAGCTACCCAGATTAAAAATTTACAGTATCAAACATTTGCTATTATTGTAACCTTTACAGAGGCTTTGCTATCACACTTATGGTCAGTCGGAGGGGGCTTTGTGATTTAAATTATTAATTGTAGTGGAACTAGTGTTAAAATGCTTGTACATTTTGTACTACTTGTACTTTTATTACTTACATCACTTCAGTACTTTTATTATGCATTATTTATTATATTATATTAATTAATTTAGTTCTTTTATAGCTTTTACTAAATTTACTTTTAATACAAAAAAAATCAAGGTATATTAATTTTTTAAATAAAATTAAAGTATTGGTTTTAAATGTTGATGGGTAACTTTTAGCTCCCATTCAATTGCAGTTATCTAGATGTGCATACATGTGCCTATTTCTGTATTTGATCTTATCCACCTTCAACTGAAAAAAATTTAAGATTCACACAGGTTGGAAGAACAAGACAATGTCTTCACTCAGAATGCAACCAGAACCAGATCATTTTACTTTGAGAGAAGAGGCCAAACATCTAATTAACTTAAGGCAGCACTCTTCATTGATAAGTTACTTTAATAAGTTCAAGTTATCGCCTGAGCTACCAGTAGCTCACAATTGACATTTTAGCAACCCCTAATCTAGATTATTACATTATATAGTGTGTTACCTAAATACAAGGCTATAATTTTGGCCAACTAAAAAAAGTGGGTGGGTTAACACAACACAAAATGCCATTAAGGAGAGCTTCTCAACTAACGCTATCACATTGTATATGTGATGCTGTAGGACATACAGAAATGATAAATGGGTATTCTTACACACTTATTTCATACGAATACCATAGTAGCTGCTTAATGTATCACATAAGTACTTTTTATAAGACAATTTATTTATATTTAAAAAATGTTTCTATAGTGAGTGTATTGCCAGTTTAAAATATAAATATAAATTTTTGAAAAAATATACATAAAGTGATAAGTCATTAATAACATGTTAATAATGATAGTCTTAAACATACTAATGAAAGAATATAATTAACAGAATACTATTTAAGCTCTTATTATGAAATTTCTATACACAAAGTAACACTAATATACAAATAAATTACTATGCATATAGTTAACATATTGAAGACTTGAGATTAAATACACTACTTTAATAGCACCAACTCAAATTTTAGGATACGCAATGGTTGGGTTTAGTTTTAAACTATTTTGATTCAAAGATTTTACAAATGCAAACTTGGTAGAAATGAAATAATTGTAGGCTTCTATTTAAGGATATAAATGTTACTCTAATAATATTCAATAACTCCTATTAATATAGCCAGATGTAAAAAAAAAGCTGTGTCAGTCAAATAAAAATTGGAACACACATAGAATACAAACATTAGAGTGGCAAGAAGAGAACATTTTGTTAAGATGTCCCTGCACAAAGAAATAAGTTATAACATTAAGTATTTAAATATTTAATTAGCTACAGACAAAATTTATTTTAACACTTTTGTTATGGACCCAATCATGAACTTGACTCACATACAGTTTACAAACTGTACTTATATAGAGATACCACTTATAGAAATGATTTTGTTCAAAATTCACAGCCATTTCCTTATGTTATGTATATGTGTACACTAAATTAGTGCTACTGATACGCACTAAAGTTTTTATTCTATAAGATTTTGTAATGGTGAAATTTGATTTCTATCTTATAATTATGTCTCTTGCAACTCAATAAAGAAAAGTGAATTTTAAATATTAAATGAAAGTAATGAGGTTTCATCAAAATAACTTTAAAACTACATTCAGTTTGATAAAGAGTGTTAAAATAATATAACTACTCATACAAGGAATAAAGTTTGAAAGTATTTAAACATACATGTGGCATTGATATTGAAACCTAAGATTAATAATAAGCAAGATTTGTTTATTTGTTGTAAAATAACTTCATTATGTGCCATCACTTTTTGTTAATGATACCATTTTATATAGCAAAGTTAAATTACTTAGCGCTCACTTTAGAAAAGATTATGAAACATGTTAATTGTTTATTCTTATAAACAATAATAGTAAATATTATTTTTAGTAAGAGCACTTAAATATATAAATAAGTATCAACTGTACAATAAAAATTAAAATAAATCATAATTTCGAGTTAGCAAATAATGGTTGCACTCCTTATCGATGACAAAGTTAATGAACAGACACTATTTTAAACCAAATTAAATTAATAGGTCATGTGAAAAGTTATAAGAAAAAGTGACATTTTTAAATAAGTCAAGAATATTATTTCAAGTGTAGATTTTTGTGAGTATTTTGAATGAATATAACTAGTTAATTAGATTAGATTAATTTATTATTATTTTCACTTTACGACCATACTAAAAAAGAAACATAAAACCAAAATAATGCATGACTTGAATCTCTAAAGACATAACAGAAATTAATTAAAGAAAAGTTTTGTAAAAATGTGACAATATGTTCCCACAGTCTAATAAACACCTCTGAAAGAAAGAAAATTGCTACTACACCAGAAATTCCAAGTTGACATTAATGTAAATATTGTTAAATACAAATTAGGAAATAATACAAACGCTTGAGTATGTTTTTTTTTCGTTCAAAATAAGTTATTGGTTTGTACTATTAATAGCAAAATTTGAAAAATTTCTTAACAATTTGATGAAATTTAAGCATATGCCTTAATGAAATACCAACAGCAATTCAAAGATTTAAAAACTAATAACATTAATATAATATACATAAGTCTACATAGAAATAATGAAAAAACATAAATGAAGAAATTATAACTTTGGGTTAACACTTTTAGAAAGTATTCATTCATCCTTGCTTAGCTTAAAATGCCTAGTACACATTAAAACCAAACAAGATAAATTGTAATCATTTTTTAAGAAAGCATGTTAAGTATAAAAATGGAAATTCTTACAGTTTAGAATATATAGGTTTTGTCATCACATGTTGCTCAGTCTTTTATGATGAATAGTTTGTATGTATATAAAATGAGATCAAGATCACTGTAAGACTTATCTTTAGTTCAACATATACACTTATTTTGCATAATATGTTCACATTTCTCATAATTATTAGACTGATTAGGTTGTTTAACCAAACATGTTGGTATGTTCATGTTGAAAGATTTTCAACATTTTGCTTATCACTTCACAAACAATTGATTTATTAAAGAGCTGTTTGCTGATGAACCGAATTCACCAAAGATTGGGTTGGAGTTAGAATTTCACTGTGTGTTGTTTCATTGGAATCTTGGAATGATTCTTGTTCTTTAGTAACTTTTCCACACTTTTCATTTTCTTCAACATCACTATCAAATTGAATAATTAGTTTTTTGATAAGTGTGTATTGTTTCACAAGAATTTTTCTTGATGTATTACAACTAACAATGGAGTTACTCATTTGCTTTATACTCTCAATAATAGGTTTAGGATCAAACAGTGTTTTGCTCTTTCTATTTACAGGTTTATCATAAACTTTGCTTGATTCTGAAGGGTTGTATTGACAGATTTTTGTATCACTGATTCCATAAAGTTTTTTTAAATGTTCCCTTAAGAGAAGTAATAGAAGGCATCCTTGTGAAGCGATGATGAAATCTTGAAGAGCACTATTGTCTTCTGAAACACAAGACAAAATGTCTTCTTCTTTGACCTCTCCTTCCAAATCAAACTTTTCTGCATTTTGATTTGGTTGTATTTGTTTGTGAAATGCATCTAAAAGACTGGTTCCTGAAACTGAAGTTGTTATGTTTATATGATGTAATATAAACAAAAGTTCATCTTGCACTTGATATGGAAAATATGCCAAGTTGTCAGAGAGATACAACATCTCCGGAAGACTTGTGTTCTCTTGTTCATCAAATTGTTTGAGAATACAATGCAGAAATGCTCTTCGGTGACGTTTAGAGGGTCGCAAAAGTGAATAAAGAAAAGCATTGAGTGCAAATGGATCTCTATCTTCCTTGAGACGAAAGCCACGTATAACTTTAACTTCATTTGTATCATAAAAAAAACTTTGCAATTTAAAGGAAAGATGGATTCCGAAATATGACTTCATATGGATAAATCCAGGATATTTCTTTTCTATGTTTAGCAAATGCTCATCTGCAAAGAGTCTTAAGGGTTCTTCCACATCAGTTCCCATGCATATTAGGTATGGGACAATTTGAATGGGGTGTACTAGCCCTTGTTGTATGATTGACTGAACTACTGTTAGCACAGTTTGCCGTACACCACTATTTGGATGAAAAGTTGACTTTAAAATGTCTTCCAGATAAAATTGAATAATAGAACTAGCCATGCCTGATGATATATCTCCCATCTCTTTCAAATTTTCATTTTTTGACAATTTTGACCATTCTTTGTCATGTTTTACCATTCTACTTTCCTCTTCTTGCAAGTACATTTGTATATTATTTAAAACCTGAATGCGTACTTGATGAGAGACAGTATTTTCTGTGAGTAGAGTATGGTACAAAGATTTAAGTTCTGTTCCCAAAAGAAATTCATAGTGTTGAACAGAGAAGTAGCCTAGAGCTTTTAGTGTGTTGGACAAGTTAATTGCTTCAGGGTGTTTAACAAAATAAACTAATGTTTCAAATACTTTATCTTTGATGTCTTCTGGTAAACTTTCAGTGACCAAGCTTGATGTAAAATCAAAATATCTGAATAAAAGTCCAATTACAAATGCTGCTCTATTTGTTATTGAAATGTATCTTCCCAAGAGAGAGCTTGAGAATGCCTGAGAGTGCAAGTCTTTGAACCGACACAAACAGATATAGTATTTCTCAAAGCAAGCACGAACAAGTGCAAAGTTGTGTGTCATGTTGTTAACAATTGTGGCTAGACAGGATACAGAACTTGAAACTATTGCACAGTCATGCTGTGAGATGAGGCATAAAAAATTATCTTGAAGTTGTGAAAGGAAAGGTGCACTTGGATTTTCCATAATAGGAACCACTAATTCAAACAAGCGAGCAACACAGGAAATAATTTGATAATCTTCTGAATTTATGCATTTGAGCGTTAAATATGGTTGTAGTGTTGCCCCATGGTTCATTAACAATAGTGGGTGGACTTTAGCAAATAAATGCATTGTTGAAAAATACATTAATACAAGTTTGGAAGACTCAGGAGACTGCTTGTGCTCAACAAATGAAGGTTCAAGTTTTTCCACATTTTTAACCAGAGAGTCAATTATTTGTTGACAAGCAATTACACAGTTTTGTGATGGTTTCACTTTCATTTTATGTTTTATTAACTCGTGTCTATTGTCTTCAGGCTTAAACAGATTTTCAAGTAATTTCTCAAACAAATCTAGTGTTACATCACTGCATTCAGACACAACCCTACTAATAATATTCACTTTATATAACAATGCTGATGAATTAGATTCATGTTTTTCATAATTGGGTGTAAAAAAAATGTTTTGAAATGCTTCCACTACTAGTTTCTTTATTCCATCTTCATCACTAACTCGATGTATCATTTTTAAACAAATATCTTCAATTTTTGGAAATTCTGGACACGCCATACAGATTTCTTTAAAAATTCTAATTACTCTCTTTCTTACACTAACACTTGTATCCAAAATTCTAGGTGCAATCATCTCATAATACACGTCAATAAGGTCAGGTTGACATAAAATAAATTTGCCAACCAGATCAACAGCAGCTTCCCGCACAGAGGAAGACTGATCAAAAAATGAGTTTTTCACACTATTCTGCATTTCTTTCATTCCTAAGACATTGGGATCAACTTCTACAATTGTTGTTAAGCACTTTAGTGCTTTTGTCCGGATGGCTATAGAACTATCTGCCAAAACAGAACTAACACGATTCAAATAGATATCGAAATTTGTGGAAGAAGAACTTTTACAAAACAAATACAGACAGATTAACTCTACACTTTTGTAATCAACCAAGGTGTGTGTCCTATCAAATGGTCGTTTTTTCTTACTGTTATCAACTCCAACAATGCTTTTTATAGTGAATTGTTTTTGAATTTCAACAAAATTGATCCTCGGGTCTGTATTTATTTGAGAATGATTGGTTGATTTACTATCCTCATTCTTGTGTTTGTCTTTGTATTTCTTTTCCTTATTTTTAGAAACTTTCTTGACATGTGATTCCTTTTTTTGTTCACGTAGAACATCTTGATACCAACTGGCTAAATAGAAAAGTCTTGAATGTTTGAATGTTTGATCACTTGCAGTGCAACTAGATAAATAGTCCACCAGAGCACTCTGAAAATATAATGCCTGTTCACACTCTGGAACTTGTAAAAAATGATTATTTTCATCTACTAAATTGTTCAGATTTATTTCTCCCGTAGCTTTTATTTCCTGAAATATGTTGTCCATTGTAGTCAATCTTTGCTGCAAAAGAAGATAGTTCTTTCTTAAATTCACAGCAATTATTCCAATAATGTCAAGTGATGCTGTTCTTAAAGTCATATCCACATCTTTTTTGATAAATTTTGACACTAACAACTTTCCTAACAAATTTATCATAAGTTCTGCACATGGCCATTCTGGCTTGGTAAAGACCATGAAAAGATCTAGAACAAAATTATCAAAAAGTGTTCGAAAGCATGCGTCTTCCGACTTTGAGCCACATTTTTCCAAAAACATTGATATAAAGTATGCAGCTGCCTTTCTAGCTATCTCATACTTTTTAAGTATGTATGTGTTGACATCAAAATTCAATGACTTAAGTATGTGATCAGGGATGTAAACAGTGCATTGTATTAATTGAAGTATGAGAGCTGTAAACATCTGAATATATTCCCCTGACTGCAGCTTAAATGTTCGTAAACAATTCTTGCCACTTGACAATCTTACCAATGAAGACAAGATGTCATCCAGAATCAGTCGTTGATGGTTTTCATGCTTCATGAATATTGTAGTGACAAGTTTGAGAGAGGAAAGCTGAATTTGTTCTATATTATTCACAAAAAATATTGCAACACCTATGGATGATGCATGAAGCAAAGAATTATCAGTGATCACTTGTACAGTGATAAGTTCAGCGAGCAAAGTGATCAACTCGGCCATTTTTTTGTACATCAACCTTCTTTCATGAGATATTCTTAGTTCTTTAGCATTGGTCTTGTGTTTTTTAGACTTCCCATTTACTTTATCTTTGGAAATAGTTCTACATTGTGGATCAAATGATGGGAATACAGAATTTTTAAGTTGATACTGTGTGAATTGGATAACCTTTTCTATAAAATCTTCAAGGTATATTATCTTTGGCATGTTGGATGATGTCATGATGTGGAAACCAATTAAAGATGCGTACACAGCTCTCATTATCCTTTCTAATGCCATCTCAAGGAACAGTTCACTTTCATCTTCATCATCATGGTTAGAAACTAGTGATACACTCATTCCATTTTGAATGTTTTTTTCAAGTATCTTCAAGAGCTTTACAAGATGGGTAGATTGGATGGATGATGTTGCATTATTCATCTTAGACTCGGCTGCCTCGCTGGACAATATTTCCAGTTGACCCACTGGAATTAATATTTCAGATGGAATGTGAGCATCTTCATCCAGTTCTGCAATCACAATTGAATCCTCTAACTCATTAAGTAAAGCTTCAATTGAACATTTCAGCTTGGTAAGAGGTTTGGAGATTAATTCTTCTTTATAATAAGAGTTGGTGGAGATTTGAGAAAGAATGTCTGGTGAAAGTTTTTCCAAAACTACTATTAATTCTTTTTTGAGCTTGAACTGCTGTACTTTTATTTCATCATTCGTTTTGAGCAACTCCAAGTTTACTTTGAGTTCTTTAAATAGTGTTTGTCTTTCAGTTGTTCCCAACACATTTGGTTCAACTATGGATTGGTTTAACTCTGACACCAGTGTGTGTCCATTTGCTTCTAACAACTTTGGTTTCATAAGTTGTTTACAATTTGACATAGGTGTCTCATCTTCATTTGTGTTTAACAACTTTGGTTTAGCTTTAAGTTGATTTAACTGTGGTAAAATATTGTGTCCATTTGCTTTTAGCACCTGTGGTTTCACTTTAGGTAGTTTACAATGTGACACATGCGTCTGTTCTTTCACTTTTATTACCTCTGGTTTCACTTTAGATTGTTTGAAATGTGGCACAAGTGTTTGTCCATTTGCTTGAAGCACATCTAGTTTTACTATAAGTTTTTTAGTTTGTGGCACAAGTGTATGTCCATTTGTTTTCAACCCCTCTTGTTTTACTTTAGGTGACTTAGAATGTGGCACAAGTATTTGATTTTTTGTACTTTGTAATGCTCCTTCTAAAGCTTGATCTAATTGTGGGTCAATTTTTTTCAACAGTTTTGTATTAGTAACTCCCTCATCACAAGTATTGGAAATATTACATTTTCGTTTTTTAATTCGCTCAGCAACTGAAGTGTAAAATAAACAGTTTGTATTACTTTGAATATGTGAAGCCATAACTAAATCATTATTAAAATAAAATGATTGTTCCTTTGTTATGATATTTGTTTCTTTTGGAGTACTAGATATTTAATTGAAAATAATATTTTATGGTGATGTTATTTTACTACACCCCTCTAGCTGGAAATTATTTGTTTTTTTCCATCTTAAAAGCCATAAAATAAAATAATATTTTTAAGTATTGTCAAATGCCATCTGTTGGATGATACAAACATATTTTTTTAATAGACTTGATAGTGTCAAATTAGGTGTAGACAGATCTCCAAAAGCTGAGCCAAAGATCTCTTATCATTGTTAGAGGTTAGGCATATTTGCTATTCATATTCTTCACAGCAAATGCCCACATTATTATTCCTTTTCTCATTAAGAAGTTCAAGATCTGGAAGAGAGATATTAAAAATTATCTTGTGCTTACAATGCAAATCAATCACAAAAAAATTGTATTCTAAAATAATTTGCTTTTTCGAATAGTTTTATTCTACCACATTGTCAAAGTTACATCAAATTTTTGTTAAATTTAAAACAGGGACAGTTTAGTATAAATTATTGTAATACAGTTAAGTTCATCCATCAAATGGTATTTTATAAATACAGATGTGAGTGTATAATTCATTCATGATCTAAGTTTACTTTGATGACAGCACAAAAAGTTACTAGTAATAGTCCCTTATATATCCCTACACCAACATATGACATCTTATTACTTTGGATCACTGTAATGAAAACAGATGGTAATATATGAATGTGATAGTTAACCACAGTAATTTATATATTTATTTGAGGTCAGACACAAAGCTTATTTATAGTTTTATTCCACTTGGAAAAAAAATCTTTTTCACCGCACCTACACAAAAGGTCTAACAAAAATAGTTCAAATGGTGATCGATGAATTTAAACCATGTGGTTGAACATGACGGAAACAAGTTTTTTACAATGATGCACCGACGCAGTTGATAAAAATATTTTATTAAGTTAAATATTTTGAAATACGATAAAATAATTTATTATGTATAAAAAATTACAAGTATTTTCTCTTTTCCAAGTAAATACGATGCCTGTATTAAAAGGTATTGATGTATGCACTATATTACACACAGTCAATAACGTTCCAAAACAAAGACTAAGTACTTTTAATTATTTTTTAAATATTGGTTCGCGTTTGATAAAAATAAATTATTAAAAGTAATGAAATAGCATGAGAAAACTTCAGTCTACGTTATTTTTAATGTAAAATATAACAGGTCATTAAAAAACTTAACATTTATAACAAACCAGTGATCTTTTATAAGTGTTAGCAACCCAAAAACTAAACATATGATTTTTGAACCGTCACCTAAGTAAAAACCTATCATAAACAAACTCTATCTTTCTTCTTTTTATGCATTTGAAGAGTGAATGATTAGTTAACCTGTGTTATTACATTATCCTCTTTTATTTACTTACATCACTAGTATATCATTAAAGACATATCATTTTAGTCAAATAATATTCTCATTTGATATGTGTTTTATGGTGTAGGCCTACTTAGGAAACACAGAAAGGTGTCACTCTTGTATTGTCTGGGCAGGGTTCAAATTTTAGCCTTTTATACTAAGGGTTTTTCCCTAAATGGTTTCTCACTCTCCCTCTATGCAAATATAGCTATACTTTCTCTCAAGTCTACCTTTCTTGACCCTATCCAAAAAGTGTAGATATGTGGACTGCCTGGATGAGTAGTAACATGTAAAGAAATATATATAGGGATGTAAAAAGGTCAAGAGCTATAAAATTACAAATTCGCTGGGAAAATTTTCAAAAGAAACAAAAATAATTTTCTGAAAATTGAAAAATGACACCTGGACACAGAAATCGAACCCGAGACCTTTGTCTTAGTATGCCAATGATCTAACAACTGAGCTAACCAGGAATCATCCGGTGCCCAGGCTCTTTATTGACTCATATTTTAAGGCAGTCTATTATGGAAGTGACCCGCCTCGGTGGCGTAGTTGACTAACGCGCTAGCCGTGTTGAGCTCGACTGCTGAGGACGGGGAGATCGAGGTTCGAATCTCGGTCGGGTGAAATGGAGGGGGGGGGGGGGGGGGCCCCCNGCGGTGCCAAATATTATTATCGTTGTTGTTATTATTATTATTATTATTATTATTATTATTGTTGTAGGTGACCTGGCGGTCTAGGGGTAAGGTGTCAGACTTCTGTGCTGGCGGCCGGGGTTCAATCCTCGGTCCCGGCATAGATTTATATGATTACCAAACCCTTCCTTCACCTCTGACAAGACATCTTGTGAATGTGGGGAATGCCAGGCCTCCACCGTGGTTCGGATTCCACGTTAAACTGTAGGTCCTCCATTTCATCTCACAATCACCCTACCATTACACATTAGCATAAGTGCGTATAGCCCGAACGGGTAGTAAGACACGGTGCTAATAATAATAATATTATTATTATTATGGACGTGCAGAAATCATCTGCTACAAATGTGTGATTTATTAAGATCATGAGCTATCAGATAACACAGCCACCTTCAACTCTGTAGTAGGCTTATGCTGCCACTTGTACAGTTATTATAATTGTAAGGGATCATATATCATTAAGAATCAAATAGTCAATGCTATTATATCTGTTTTAGTAAGGATTTAACCACATCTAGATATCATATTCTGAAAAATGAGAAACGGGCGCGGGACGATTCCTGGATAGCTCAGAGGTTAAACATTGCCGTACTAAGACAAAGGTCCAGGGTTCGATTCCCGTGTCTAGGTGTAATTTTTCAATTTCCAGAATTTGATATATGGATGTGGCTAAATCTGTAATAAGACAAATATAATAGCTTTGACTATTTGATTCTTAAAAATAAGTTTTTAAACATAATATAAAAGTTAAATAGGATGTAACTTTTTTTTTAAAAAAGTTCACAAAAAGTCAACTGTTGAGTTAAGTAAGCAATTCATTCACTAAATGTTTAAAGCTTAGCCAATTCCCAGACAATCTAAGGTAATAATATATTAAATCCTTGCTAAATGTATAGTAAAACTACTGATTGGCAGTTTTTGGGGGATTTTAATAACTTTTATCATGCATAATATAAACTAGTAGTGAATACGTAAATCAACAGTGAGGAATTTATGATTCACAGGCTCATTAAACAAATGCCAACCACTTTTATTTTGTAAAGAAAATGTTTGACACCTAAAATAGAACGAATTCAACACGTTTTTTTTTAAATCAAGTCATGTGATGTACAGCATTTTTAAATTGCTGAACAATCAGGCAAGACCCTATTTTTCTGTGTATAGATACCATATGATTGTATTATTGTATTAAAATAAGTATCATATTCTCTAAATTGATTAGCAGCCCCTAGGATTATTTGTGTGTTATACAAGGATGAATATAAATTATGTGTTAGCTAAAAGAACAACACAATTTTTAATAAATATTATTTTTTTTAACTTGGACTCCCTTGGTTTTTTTATTCTTTAATAGATAAATTTTACATGAGAGAAAGAAAGAGTAAGTATAACTGTGATTGTGGTATTTTTTAAGTCTTAAAAACATAAAAGTATATCATAATTAGGGCTTACATTTAAAGTACTGTAAGTTACATGGTTGTCAAGTGTTTTACAAGGTGTTTGGTAAAAAAAACTTTAAATAGTTTTTTCGGACATTTGCTCTAATGCACAGTTTTCCAAATCGAGTTATAATTTCAATCTTTTAGATTTAAATAGGAGTGTACCTTTGAGAAGCAGCCAGTTTTAATCAGTTTTTAAAAAATAAATATATATGTGTGTGTGTGTGTGTGGGGGGGTGTGTGTGTGTGTGTGTGCTATTTTTGAGCTCAAAATACTAAAGTTTGGTATGATGTTTTGCATCCTGTTTTGTTTATATATATATCTCTCTACGACCCCCTCTATGGTTTGATGGTTAGAGTTCTTGGATACAGGTCCAGAAGTCCCAGTTTGATCCCTGGCCCTTTCAGATTTTTCTTTGAAGCAGTGGGTATACAACTCAACCAGCATTTACCTATATTCAGGTCAATATGGTATCTAATTTATCTTACTAAACGCCAGTGAGAAAGAATGAACTAAGAGCCAACATAAAAATGGAATAAATTATATTCCTTGAGAAACATGGTGTCCACTCAACTTGACCAATTAAATTTCCGAGTTTTTCCCTGATTTTCCCTAATCATTTCCTAAAATTCCAGACTCAAAAGTATGTCACACCCATCTCCCTCATTTTTTTTATTAATATTTTTTATGAATAATAATAATTTTAAAATTTAAATAAAATCGCCTTTTATTTGTACTAACATAGTAGTCTATTTGGAATTAAAAATATATAGCATATTATGCAGCTACAAAAAAAACGTTTGAATCAAATTCTAATTTACTGATTATTATATTTCATATTTTGAGTAAAACAACATTTTCCCGGATTTTTTTTTGTGTGTACTTTACCAAATTCCAAACTTTTTCCCCTTTCACTTCAAATTTCCAGCTAATTCCAATTTTTCTGAATTTTCCCAAAAGGTAGACACCTTGAAGAAATTCTTTCCCAGCTAATTCCAATTTTCCTGGATCTTCCCAAAAGGTAGACACCTTAAAGAAATTCTTGTTTTTCAACCAATAAAGTATTTATTAAATTAGTCTTGATTGTAAGGGCCTAAATGTTTTTACAGTAGCCACTTTGTTATGGTGTAAGAAAATAACAGTAAGAGTATCCGCTTCAGAGACCGAATAGTTTAAGGCAGAGGTGCTTTGGCCAGTGTACAATGAAGGCAATGTGAACTTTATTTTAGTGGTTTGTATGTTGGATTGAAAATACTGCCCATCTATAATGTCTTAAGATTCTCCAAAAGGTTAAAAACGGACTATCACGACTAAGTCTTTATAGTCAGTCTAGTCCAAACTCCTTAATGTAGACTCTACTTCTACTTTATATTTTGTTATAAATAGAATGCCAGGTCTCCACCGTGGTTCGGATTCCACGTTAAACTGTAGGTCCTCCATTTCATCTCACAATCACCCTACCATTACAACATTAGCGTAAGTGCATATAGCCCGAACGGGTAGTAAGACGCGGTGCTAATAATAATAATAATGTTATAAATAAATGGTTACATTTCATACATCACTAGACATCTCTTTCCAATCATTGGGTAAAGGTTAGACCACGTAGCTTTGTCTGTTAGTAGAAATTCATTTTTTCACATTCCAAAGCGGATAATGACAAGCCTCCCCCTCTCGCCCCCCATACCCCCTATACAAATATTGAATACCAGTCTAATAGTGTACCCACAGTATGAATTTGTGTATTTAGTCGTGGCTTCTATAGGCTCAAAGAAAATATTAGCATGATATGTATTTTTTTCAAATACCTGTTTATAAGTTATATCATTATCGTTTCCTTCAAAACGTAAAAAAATAGATCATAACGAGGGTCACATTTTTAATGAAACATGGACTGAGGATTATTTTTGATTTGTTTAGAGTGATAAAGTGAGGTTCTTGATTTGCTAAGAAAATATTGCTGTTTTTAATGAATATAGCATAAGATGGCACTTTGTCTTGAAGCATAAAGATGTGTTTCCCAAGTATGAAGAAAACTTATTGATAGAAAAGATTTTAAATTTAACAAAAGGTTTTGCTTCTCAAAAACATATGTTCACAAAATACACCGAGGTAAATTTAGCTGCCATTTGCACAACTTACAGAGATGCTCAATTACTAGCTACAAAAACGAAACTATTCTCTGATGGAAAATTTGCTAAAAATTGCATTATGTCTATTATGGAAGAAATTTGTCCTGAATATAAGAACCTGATTGATGCGCTAAGTTTATCATGGAATACAATGATGAAATGAACTAAAGAAATGGGTAGTAATTTATGTTCACAGTTACATCAAAAATGCAAAACATGAAAGTAAGTTATAATGATCTTAGTGACACAGCATAGCTATTGATCTCTTTAGGTGGTGTTAATAAAAACTGTGAAATTACAGAAAAACTGACATCTTTAAAGAACATTCATGAAATGACAACAGGTTAAGATTTGTTTATTAATGCTAGCAAGACATTAAAAGATTTTTATTTAGTGTGGGAATTTTTTTAATGTGCATCAACAGAAGATGCAAAGATTATGACTGGGATAAAAACTGATTTAATTGGAAGAATTAGAAATGAAATTAACAGCCAAATTCTTGAGACACCTCTTGAATGACAATAAATTATACATCAGCAAGCACTATGCAAAAAAAATAGTGTGAGTAAAAAAATACTTCATATGTTCATATATTTAATTTCAAATGTTTCATAGCCTATAAATTTTGCACCTAAAACTAAAATATTTTAAAACTGTGGATACGGTAGTACTAGGCCTACTCGTAGATATTTTTTTCAATCTTCATTATCAATTAGGCCCCTACACATTAAGCATAGTTAGAGTACATATGCATATAGGTCAAATGGATATTAAGATGTGGTGAAATAAAATTATTTAAAATGAGGGGAAAGGTAAATCAAATAGGTAGGTATAGTAAATGGTAATGATGATTGTATGGCCATCATAAGTATATCAGCAGTTTATTTAATGTAAAAAGGTTACGGTAATAAAACAAGTGCCATGATTCCAATCCTATATAGAATCTTAAGTAACTTAGGATAAAATAATAAAAAAAAAATTGCAGCATTAACGGCAGAACAAATCACTATGGATGTGGTTCCTGATAAGCTTAGCTCCTATTAGTTATACTTTGATTCTAGTGAGTTAGGTAACCACTTAGACCAAAGAAGTAAAACTCCTTAAATAATTATTTAAACCAAGAAAGCTGAGGGTGAAGTGCATAGTGAAATATCCCAGGGCTGACTCACATATCTAGGTTATCCTTTCTCAGAAATTATATTTTAAGAATTCTTAGGGTCGCTTTCTCCAAGTAACAACTGACCACGTTTAAGTTGATCTCGTTTAAGTTTGATCCATAGACTTTAATTTGTTTTCTGAATAAAATTTTGAACATGGTTAAGTTTGAGATTGAAAACATGATGTTGCCGCCCTGTTGGTGTACTTTTGTTCAGCAGCTCATCAGCTCTTTGCGTTTTAGCCAAGATGTTCTCAAAAAATGTTTAAGTCATAATGGACAATTATTTATAAATAAATGTATGTTCCTTGTGGGTTGTTTTAGTTGGGAGCTGTCTTTTACCATGGAAGGTAGGGCCAAGATCAGCGATGAGAAACAGGTGTCAAAGAGAAATAAAAATGTTATTGAATCAGAAATTGACCGTTTGTTGAATAGTGTTAGGGGAAAAGAATGTGTGATTGAATGCAAAAAGGAATATCAGGTTCCACAAAAGTAAAACTCAGTCTGGATATAAAAAGAGACAAAGTTTAAACAAGAAGTTGGAGTATACTATGGAGACCAGAAAGTCTTTAAGGTAAAATACAAAATTCTTCAAAAATGCATCCAAAAGATAATAGATGGATAGCAAGAAGTATGTTTTGGGCATAAGGGGAGAGCCTAGCCTACCACCCTACATGATTATTGAAACAGACTTCAAAATTAAATAACCGTTGGAAGCAACACAAGTGGATGGCAATACATCAAACTTTGACTCAGACTCTGTAGCTAAACATTTATGAGCCATCCACCTCGTTCTGTTTTGAGGATATTCCAGTTGTCTGTATGTGATGTGATAAGCAAAACAAAAGTTTTTAGGATACTTGGGTTGTATCCAAATAGCCCAAGGCTCCCTAGTCGAACCCTTGAGTTTTAGACTTGATGATTTTACACCTCTCACGCTGTTCAAAGCAAAGACTGCATCAAACTATTTGAACGGCAACAACCTTATTTAAAATGGCGGGAAACGTAAGTGCTCTATCCGACCAAATGATATTACTAAAACCTCACAACTTGTGATTGTGTGGAATGCCAGGCCTCCACTGTGGTTCGGATTCCACGTTAAACTGTAGGTCCTCCATTCCATCTCACAATCGCCCTACCACTACACATTAGCGTAAGTACATACAGCCCGAACAGGTAGTAAGACGTGGTGCTAATAATAATGATATTACTAAAACAATTGCCAGTCAAACACCGAAACCGATACAGCGAGAACAGTGCACAGCTGGTAGCCTTCGTATACATGGTGACCAAGACATCGAGAAGACTGCATTGGTATCGTCCGCGACTATTCAGACACATCTACACTTGGTCACGTTATTGCCAATGCAGCTATCAAGGGCACGAGTCAAGGCGACAACGTAGCATAGGTAGACTATTCAGACACAGCCTTGGGTAGGTTAAACTGGATATGAAGTTTAAACCATTTCACATGTTGGTTTAGACTTAGCTCTGGTTTAAACAGTATAATATTTAAGAAAAAAGCATTTTTGGTTTAAACCATCTAGGTTAAACTTTTTACAGTTTAAATTTAGTTGGTGAAAGTGGGCCTTAAAGAGCCAGTATAATGCCTTATGACTTTATAATCTATTATTGTATACGCAAGTATTTTTATATTTCCTTTGTTGTAAATAGTGATAATATACCATTTAAAAAACATTTCACACCCAAAACGTGTAAAAAAATGTTTTGGATTCCTATATAATTCAAATGGGAAATAGAAAATATGCTGGTTGTTATTCCCAATGTTTTATCCATATATTCCTAATGTAATAAAATACACAATATTTTTAAGATAAAAATAACAAGAGTAGTTTGACCCCATCTAAATAAGACGAAACTTTTTAACAGAGCTAAATACAAAATTGTATTGCTAACTGTTAATCAAGCCTTGAGTATATATAAAAACAAATTGTGCGTATTTCGAATTAAAAGATATTGCAAAAAGATTGATAAAATATATCGTACCTGAAATTTTTAAAATATTAACAGCTCTAAAAAACACCATTTTCACTACTCAAAAATGGAATCGAAACAAAAGAGAAGAGGGAATTTAGTGTTATTTGTTATTATTAAATAAGTTATTTTTTAATTTAAAGAATAATATTGTAATATCTAATTAAAAATGCAATTTTGAATTTTGAAATTATATTATTTTAAATAGCTCTTCAAAATACGTGATAATTTTTATTTTTAGAAACTTTTATCGCCAAGTGGCCACCTTGATCATGCTGACATGTGTTAAAAGATGGTGACCTAGCAAATTCTTTCTCTACTGAAATATTTATTAATTTGTAATTAGAGTTTGTAAATGTAAACATTTTCGTTAAATTAACGGTGTGACAAACGTAAATAAGTTATTTTATATTTTTTTTACTTCCTAACGCAATAAAAATGTCACTAAAGTCGAAGACTTCTGAGAAAAATGGTTCAATTTCCAACCAAAAATCTGTTTGGTCAAAAGCAATAAAGTCAAATTCTGAATGGCCAGATAAAGTAAGAAAAAAATTGAGGGTTCAAAAACTATACTAGTCATATTTTGACATATTTTAACTTACTTTGTTTTTATAAATATCGACTTAATTTAATTATTTTATAGGTAAAAATTAGTGGGTTTTCATGGTCATAACTAATTTCAATAATAACGGTTGGTGTTCCATGTGATAAAATACAAATTTATGCAGGCCCTTAGGCGTATTTAATTTATTTTTTAGAATATTTTAAAACTTTATTAGTAGGCTTTCTTTAATCTTAATTTAGCTTTTAAGTATTGGGTCTCCATTTATTTACAGATTTAATATTATATTACCAAGTATTTAACAAGTTCCTCAGAATTACAAGACTCTTCAACATTCCACTATCCTTAGTGAAATGAGATAATATGAACCTGATTTCATATAATAACCTCAAATTTAGACAATCAAACAGCTCATGCCGAGATCACAAACAACTTGGAACCCAATCATTAAGGTTACAAATACTTTCATTAGAAATGTATTGAATGAAAATAAAATAATCAAGAGGCTACAACGTTTTAGATCTGAACAATCTACCGGTAATATTTTTATGCATATCCTAAACAAAGTACCTACTACATAGCATTGTTGATGTTGCTCACATGATTGGCAAGCTAGAACAAGTAGTACCCTTTTTCACTTAGTGTTAATTTACAAGTTACATGAAAGATCTCCCTTTACAATTCTTACATTAAGTGAACGTTGAGCTAAGTACATTGTGCTGGCTTCCATTTAAAAACATGAGAACCATTACATTATGTGAACATTACATGAACATAAAAAAAAGTTGGTCGTGATCTCGGTATCAACTAGGTACTCAAATTCTGTGTCATTTTAGGAATGATGAGACCTAGAAGAGGTAAAATGCTACTTGAACAGTTCTTATATTATTAGCTTTACCATAACATATATTTTAAGCCACTGTAGTTTATTTATGATTGCAATTTAAGTAGACTTTAGGGGAGAGAAAAAAAAGGAATAGATTAGGCCTCAGCAAGCCTGCTGAGACAGTTTTCTTTCAATTAATTATGTTGAATGACTTTTTCATATCAAACTATAATTAAGTAGATAAAATGTAAGCCTCTTTTGGTTGCACAGTCCAATTTTCGTGATAAGAGCCTTAACTGGCATTTATAAAGTTACTAAATATACAGTACTTTTATGTACCAGTACTGTACTTGTACGCCAAGCCATGTTATCAGCAGCTGTCACTTTTGATAGACATAATTAGTACTTAGTCTATTAAAATAAAACTAATAAAATAATAAAATGTCTCATTTCTTCTTACAATTAATATATAGGTCTATTTTTTCTAAAGGTTCTTCTTGTAAAAATCAGACTATTTGAGAATAGAATAAAAAGAATGTAGGCATTTGTGATATATGTGGACCTGTTTGGGTCCTATAAGTTATTTTGCATATTTAGACTTTCATAATAATAAAAAATGAGTTATTTGTATTTAAAATCTAAAATGTTAATACTATCATTTGATAAAAAAATTTCTAGGATGAGTTTTTGGACGTAATCTACTGGTCAAGACAAGCCCTTGGAATAATAATAGGGCTTCTTTGGGGTCTTATTCCTTTGAAAGGCTTTGTGGCATTGTTGTTGTAAGTTATGGTTTTTTATCTTTTTATGTGTAAAACTTTGATTTTTTTTTTAAATATTATGTCAAGTCTAAACCAACAAAACAGTCCTTCTGGTAAAAGAGAGATGCTCACCTGTTTTTTCACACCATCTGACAGATTATCTTGCAATATTTACTTCCTGAGATAAAGTGTTACTAAAAATATACAATTTATTAGTTTTGACACTCTTTGTATGTTTTTTTATTTAGATTTAGTTAATGAAACTGATGTTTAATACCACCATAAACTTTGGGGTGGGAATGAGGAAAGTTGAATTTAGGGGAAGTGTACCTACATTTTCATAGTGAGAAACTATTTATCAAAAACCACCCTGAGTAGGCCTATCTATACCCGATCATGGTCGAACCACGATGTCTTCATCAGCAGGCTGTTATATTGCAGTAGTAGCACCTGAAACCATCTGTTCACTAAAGAGGTTAATTCTACAAGTTAGTATAGCAAAGACTAAAGAGCAATGATAAGGATAAAATATCTATACTGAATCAAACTGCGACCATGAATAAATACCAGACTGGCAAGACACACGGATTGTCGCTAACCACTGCTAAAAATCACCTTAAGTCTGTTCACAGTAGGAATTGTTTTCTGAAAGGCCTTTTTCCCTACCAGAAATCTATTATATAGTAAGATATTGGTAGGAAAAAAAGACCTTTCAAAGAGTAATTCCTACCGTGAATGGAGTATAAGTATAATATATATTAGCTCTGCGTCTTACTACCTGTTCGAGTTATATGCTTATGCAGAGATTTCATAAGAACACTTTCTTCTTAAGTACTAACAACCTCTGCTCTTGCATACTTATGTCTACCCCTCCCCTCTGTCCAACTACCCTCTTCACTAATTAATGACAATAATTATTTTAAAATCCAGTAATGCTAGAGTTTAGTTGTTTAAGATATAGTTTTTGGTTTTTTTTAGTCAACTCCACATCCAAAATCCCATTCAATCGGGCAACTCTCTTAGCTCTTGCTTCTTCTTGAGACTAATAGGTGTGGAGCAGGGATGGAGGAAATCTGGTCAATTAGCAAGATTATTGACTGTGGCGCTCAATAAGTGAATGTGTATGCCAAGCTATATAACAGTTCTTGTTTGGTCCTTAGCAGTAAAATAATGGTTAATGTGAAAAAATCATATTGCTTTACTGCTTGTACAACTCATAGTGAAATACAATATATACAAACCACATAAAAATGGTAAAATTATCTACTAAATATAATAAATATAAATAATAAGTAAAACCATCAATTTTTTTATATATTTTTTTACTTCTAAATAGACTAAACTTAACTAAAAATTTGATAGGAATTTACATGTTTGGTGTACATGTATTTTTGAATATTTAAATCTTAAATATACCAAATTACACTACTTTGTAATCTGAAACTTAATCCTTTGTGGACTTTTTGCACAGGTTTGCGGTAGTAAATGCAGGCCTAATTTATCTCTACTTCTCCAATTTCCAAAGTGTGGATGAAGAAGAATTTGGTGGACCGTGGGAACTCACCAAAGAAGGTTTTATGACATCTTTTGCCGGCTTTCTGGTAATTAAAATAACTTTTGTTAGTTTTCTAAGTGGAGCTTATTAATTATGTTTACATCAAAAGTTTCTCTACTCTTGTTTTAGAATGAAATGTGATTTTTTTTCCACATGTTACACATTTGACAACACTTTGTACCAGTCCTTATCATATTGGACAATTATGATTATTTTTGTCTCTTTTTAAGGAGTCATGGAGGTGAACATTATGCTTGGGTTGGTAACAAGTTGACTTTTTCTTAAGCAAATTGGTTTCTATGTTAGGTGTCCGTAATTCTACGTTTCAAACTACTTGATGGTATTTTGTGTTGCAGGTAACGTGGATCATCATATATTCAGGTCTAAACTTTGACTGACATCGACCGCCAATCTTTAACCATCCAGGCACTGTCATTATTCGTCATTCCTCAAGATCAAGATCATATTGTGCTTCTCGTGTGGCATTAGAAAATTTGCTAATGCTCTCACATTTTATCAACTCAGAATAAACTTTGTTGACAAGTGTTTTTTGTACCATAATTACTTCCTTTTTGAGACTGCTTCAACAACCATATCCATTTTTGACTGTTACTATCCTAGAATGATATTAGACATAATTATTCAAGTCAATATTATCTGTTAAAATATTCCACTGCCTTTATTATAAGTTATTGTTAACCTGTTGAGTTTTTAAAGATGTTACATGTTTTGTTACCTTTTAAGATGGTTTTGTTTTCCACTTGGATGTCCACTTCCCACCATGCTGGTTCCGTATTGCAATTGAAGAAATAGTTTTAAACAACTGTAAGGCAACTTTCTTTAACTTTTGTTTTAATGATGTGTAGAACAATGATTTTATACAAACCTCTGAAGTTGTATTATTTAGCAAAGATTTAAACAAACCGAATAGTACCAAATTTGATTTATATTAAAAATCAACAAATTTGCTCAGCTTGTTTGCATTAATTTAAATATAAATAGACTACATGGGAATATCGCAAAAAGGTTGTTCTTAAAGAGATATTATAAAATATTAAACACATCAATCAATATTGTTCTAAAAGGCTCTTATGTTTAAAGTTCATATTAAAAGTCTTATTTATTTCATCTAAATGTTTAATATCATGTGTTGGCTATAATTATTGATCATGCATATATGTGATGCTGAGCTGTATGAAATAAACTTCAAATTTAAGTTGGTACACAGTCTTGGATCTAATATTGATCTTTGACTCTTAAAAAGTGGTATTGGCTTGAATTGCATTTGTAAGATAATGCAATGATTTTTAAAAGTTTTTAATTTATTTACGTGCAAATTTAATAGCTGTATGTGGTGTTAGGATTATAAACTGTATTAAAATGCTCCGATAATAAAATTTATAACTTATGTATATATGTACTGAATAAATAATAATCAAACAGTAATTCTTATTCTATATCAACAAATGTTGATGTGAACTTTATTCTTCATCAAAACATG
This sequence comes from Timema shepardi, assembly GCA_902151425.1. NCBI lineage: Eukaryota > Metazoa > Arthropoda > Insecta > Phasmatodea > Timematidae > Timema > Timema shepardi. Next base: position 72,122 of record CABFVX010003386.1, read on the forward strand.
ACACAATTGTAAAATACAACAGTGTATTGGATGACAGGTAGATTAGAGCTCGGGTCTATTAAGGATGGTTTTCCCTAAGTGGTTTCCCACTCTCCTTCCATGCAAATGCGAGTATATTACCTCTAAAATGCTTCCTTCCTCATGCCTAACCCATTAAAGTAATTATTATACATGTTTATAACCTGAACAAGAAATAAGATGTGATAATAAAAGTGTATTTAATGTTTTAGTTTTCAAAAATTATTCAAATAATCAGTTTCAAGATGGAGCAACAAGTTTAGAAAAATTCTGGATGTGAAAGGAGAGACCAGAGAGAACATCTAGACCCAGAAATTGTACAAAAATAAGACAAAATGAAGAGCACTCTTCAAACACCCATGAAACTAGTTGAGTACTGATGATACCCAGTGGTCATATGGTCTAATGCATCACACTTGAAATAGACTGGGGAGATTTAGGGTTAGAATCCTGGTCGGGTGTACGGTAGTGAGAGACAGTGCTGAAAAAAAACCTGATGTTTGTGACCAGTACACCTTTAACAATTTTTTTTAATGTTTCTATTTTAGTTCTAAGTCCATTCTGTATGATTTGTGATGTGTCAACTACAGCCAGCTATTTCCATGGCCTGTAACATATTAAATGATTTCCAATACTGCATGTAGCATGGATTACAATAAAACTAAGATTGTTTTTTTGTTGCCTTTTGTTTTTCCATCCACATTTTTTGTGTGCCTGAATACAAATATAATTAAATAATAGCATATCTTTATTTTCAATTTAATGCCGTGAGTTTGATTAAATTTATTAGTTGATATTTGTGAAAGGGGCCTCAACCCCTATAATTCCTCCGAGGCTGTAATCTCAGCAGTATTATCAAAAGGTTAAAACTATTTATTTCCTGATAGTGCAATGTAATTGGCTGATGGTACATTTTCTTCAAATGTATATCACTTAATGTTCTCATTATTCACCAGGGTGTTTACCGAGTTAGAAACAAAAATTAATGACTTTTTGGTGATATATTTTTTACAACAAAACTCCTTCGGTAAATGGTCAAACATTATATAATGCATATAGAGCCATAATGCACTTACAGACAACATAAACTTTAACTAGATGGCGAATGTTAACTTTGTTCTTGGTATCACGGTAAAAACAACCGGGCAGTTTGCGGCTAGCGGATGACATCATCCACATTCATTTTGTTATGATGCAAGGGAAATTAAAAAAAAAATATTGAAAATTTGTGACTTTTTTTTTTGCAATTCATAACTTTTTCGTGACCCCTGTTCACTTTCCTTTTAGTATTGACTTTCTTAGGAAACCTTTTTCACTTTTGAATTATTACTGTACATGTGGAAAAAAGTACAGGAAAAAGTAATAGTAAGCTAGCTAATGGGATGAAAACCATTTTTCTTTACTCATTTTAGTTTTTAGTGACAAAGATAAAAGGATAAGGCCTAGTAAAGCTATTAAGTTGAAATAGAGCTGAGAAAATTGTGCAACATAAAATACCTTGGAAGCGTGACTGGTGAAAGTGGAGAGGATGTAATGAGAAGAGGACGGCACTGATAGTTGTTCTAAATGTGTGTTAAGATATCTGTTATGTAGAAGAGAAGTGGTTGTACAGGGCATACTTTGTGCATCAGAAACATGAACATTGAATGTATGAGAGACTAGGAAAGTGGAGGCCGTGGGTATGAAGTTTGTGAGGAGCATGTTAGCTATCATGAGGAGAAGCAATATTAGGAATGAAGTTATCTGGGAAAGGGAGGGAGTAGAAGAAATACGTGATCTGGTATGGGCATTTAATGATGGAAAAAGATAGTATGCCAAATAGAATAATGGAAATGAAGTATGTAGGAAAAAGACCATGGAGGAGATGGGAGCAGATAACAGAAAGAGTGCAAGTAAGAGAAGAAGAATAGAAGCAGTTAAAAGAGGAAGGATAGAGGAAGATAGAGGCATTTTACTAAACTGACCCCGCCACAGGCTGGAAACAGTTGTTGATGATGACTTAAGAGTATTATACAATGTACTGTTACTAAGTTGTTATCAGCATATTGTTCACAAATTTTATCCAAAATCTTTCTTTAATAGGCGAATATTTTTCCACTCTGGTATTTTTAAAACTTTTTTTTATATAGTGATAAAATTTGCTCAGGGCTGGTCTATAGGAACAATGTTAATATTTAACCATATTTTTTTCAAATTTAATTCTTAACTGAGACAAAGCTTGAAATTTAATCCATCCAGTGTAGAGGTTACTAAAATGGTTTAAAAATGATGATAATGTGTAAACAGGAAAAATATTTAAACTAGTTTCGTTTATTTTAAATAAGAATAAAAGGAGTGTATTTTAGTTTAAAATTTGAACAAATTAATGAATAAGAGTAGATTGAGAACTTTCACTTTTATCTTGGCTAGATAATTAACATAAATCACCCAAAAATCATCAACTGTTTCCCACCTGTGTCCAGATCAGTTTAGTAAAATGTCTTCACCTTCCTCTAACATTCTACCCTTGTTCTCCCATTCCTTGGACACTTGCTGTTATCTGCTCCTCCCATATATTTTTTGGTCTCTCTTGCGTCTTTTTCCCTTCATACCTCATCTCCATTATTCTCCTTTATATTCTTTCCTTTTACATCCTCATTCTATCAGCATACCATCTTGTGTACTCCCTGTACCCCCATTCTCTGCTGGTTAACTTCATTTCTGATCCTGTTACCCCTCTTGGCAGCTAACAAGCTCCTCATAAACTTAATTCCCATGGCCTCCACTTTCCTAGTTTCTTACATTCAATGTACATGTTTCCGCTGCATATGTGACTGTGTACAAAGTACGCCCTACACAACACTTTACGCTTCAAGGGCACTTCTCTTCTACATAGCAGGTCACTCAAAAAATAAACATAGTTAAATTTGCTAAAATAAGATTTTATTTTTACACTAGAAACACAAAACTAAATATCTAAGTGATTTATGGTTTGTAATCATATTTGTAATACAGTAAATTGGTTAAGTTACACAAAAAAGATGGAATAAATTGGAGATTAAAATACTGAACGGACAATCACAATATATATATATGTCTTAACTGTTCAATTCAAACACATGTACAAATTGTACACTTTCTGGGCGGATTTTTTTTTAAATACAAACTCTGTAATAACTGTTCTCAAAGTCACACAAAATGCAAGTTAGTGCAGTATTATCTTCTTCCTTAAAAAAAATGCATATCTTGAAAAGAAAAAACAAGTGGTATGTATAAATATGATATTTACATCTAAATCAGGTTCAGGTGAATATATGACTAGTAACAAAACCCAAGCTCACAGCCAAAACATTCCATTTTGCTCCAAATAATTCAAATCCTAAATAATGTGGGTTATTGTCTACAGTTAAGCTCACAACCAAGACATCACATCCACCTGACCTCGACTGCCCATACATGAAATAGAGTAAATGCCGCACTAACCTTGACCCATTTGTGTGAGAGGAAATAAAATCTGAACTTGATAATCGTATTTACAAAACTAGCTTTGTCCAAAAATATCAAGATTTGACTCTTATATTGTTTAAAATAATTTATTTTGAAAGATTTATTCCTGTAAAAATAGATCCAGGATAACTTAATTTAAGAGTGAGTTTTAACAAAACTGTAACTTATCTAAATTTTTTTCCTCTTTTATACAGATATTTTATATTATATTGTGAATAGTTTTACAAATAGTTAATGGTCAATTAACTCAAATATTAAAAAAACACATTTTAAATACTTTAGATCTTCTGTGAAAACTTAAAACCGCTTCTGGAAATTTACGATTTTGGACAAAACAGTTTTGAAAAACTAGTCTTCAATTGAAACAAAAAATTCATATTGGACAGTAATGATTTAATTATTTTATAGACTATGTTTTACTTTGTTCATGTTCAAAATAAACAACATTTACAGAAAATTTTTTAACAACAATAAGTCATTAGTGATCGTCACTAATCATTCAAGGTGGCCTTAATTACTTGTATCCATTTTATTTCACATCAAAGGAAAAATGACTATTTTAACTTAAACTTGAAAAGAAGAAATACAGGCAAAGCCTACACATCAGAAAAATGTAGGCCTCAAAACTCACTGTTAAAAATACAACAAACTACCTCTAGCCATGCTGGCATAGTTCAGTTGGTGTTTTATTTTCTCTATCTCTTTTTGAAGAAAGGATCAATTCTCCGAAAATTTCATATTTATGTGTTTTAATTGTGAGCTTTGAGGGATACAGTTTTCTGGTAAGTATGTAGGCCTTCTCCTTTTATCCTCCTTTCAATGATTAATTTGTATTTCATAACTCATAACATATTAATACTAAACAGGAAAAAGTCATCAATATGGCAAGTTAATGTGAGTTGAGCTATACTTTCACACAACAAAACATTTTGGGTCCTAAACTTGATAACCAACACATGGTAAATTAAGATAAATCTCAAGAGTCTTTTTGTTTTTAAATGCAAACTTTTGGAGCTATAATTTTAGTATATAAGTTTTGCCCTTTTCACCTCCATTCAATGTTTGATATTTCAGCCATTTGAAACTACTTTTAACTTTATTTACATCCACAAATTTATATTTTATCTAGAGAAGGGACCATTTTTTTATAATATAAACATTGAAAAAATATAATTCATATAGTTTGCTTTAATGTGTAATTTAATGGTGTTTCATCCAAATTCAACTAACCAATACACTCTTTTTCTATAACCTGGTAAAAGTTGTCTTAGAATTTTTAGAGCTAAGCCACCAATAAGCAGCAATTTATCAAAGATTCTGAATTGAAATTAGTTTTTTTTAATCATATTTTTGTTATTTGGAATAAAGCGCTAGGCTAAATCATGGTTAAAATTAGGATGGATATTCACAACACCTACCTTGGTGATACTGGAGTGTAAATTGTTTAGAGAGAACACTAAAAAACACACACACACATTTTTAAGGATATGCTTTCACTGTCACATATAACTTCATCAGTACTCTCTTGACTTGATGAAGCTGTCTGTGACGGTGAAAGCTTATCCCTTGAAAATGTGTGTGTTTTTAGTGTTCTCTCTAAACAATTTCCACTCCAGTATCATCAAGGTTAAGTGTGCAGGCTTCTCGTTCTAATTTTTGATATAATCATATTTTGTGTCTAAACCTTTTATGAGACTTTGAATCATAGTTTTCCTTTTAGGATTTTAAGAATTAATCTTTAATTTGATTTCCAAAACACTTATACACCCTTTGGCTCTGATAAATTATAAAGTAAATACAAATTAATGATAATTTCAAATAACACTATTCTAGTTTACTTTGAAATATATTTAATTTAACTTTTGATTTGAAAATTTGATCCTTGAAAATAATGTAGATCTGTAATTAATTAGTTTTTTTATAGATACATTAGCTGAAAATAATAAAATTCTGTAAATAATGAGATACTTAATTAAAGGAGTATTATTAAGAGAACATATCCAAATAAAAAAAACTTTATTTTTTAGATAAAGAAGGTGAGATTGAGGTGGTATGGACATGTGAAGAGGATTAAAGAGGGGAGGATGCTATAAATGGAGGTGGTGGGCAGGAGGAGGCCAAGAGGAGGACCCAGGGACAGGTGGATAGTACGTGTGGAGAGGAGTGAATTGGGCCGGTGTGGAGGAAAAAAAGGTGGTGGGGGAACAGAAGTAAATGGAGAGACTTATGTTCGAGACAGACCCTGCCAGTGCCAGTCTATGATGACTACTTTTTTTAAATGTGGATATTTTTTTTTGTTTCTTTCAAATTGTGACAAAATTAAACATAAAATAAAGAATAAATAAGTGAAACAAGTGGCCTCTTAAATATTGCTTTAAATATTGGTCAACCATTCTATTCTTTAGCTCAGTATGGATGTCCCAGTTAGATTTTTCTAAATATATATACTTTTCAATATTTTATTTCTGTCGAGGAATAACTAATTTTTGAGAATGTCCCCCC